>ONZP01000366.1:0-43492 GCA_900312805.1 Fusarium torulosum
GTGAAGGGGGTATTTCGGATATAAGAGGCCGATCGTCGTTGAGGCGCAAAGGAGTTAATCTGATACTCGTTCCGAGGGTCGCGGGGGGATTAATGAGAAGGAGAAAACACCAAAGCGCAGGGCGTGTCAGTTACGAGGTGTAAGGTGAGGTTTCGATGTACCCGGAGTAACTGCGGCTGATGTGTTTGGTGTTGCGGAAGGCGGCCCAGACTCAGAGGGATGTCCAGAATTCAGAGGCCCAAACTCCACGCGGGGGCTGGATAGGTCTAGCGTCCAAACATAGAGGGCTGGGATTGGCTAGTAATACCATCAAACAGCCTAACCCCTGGCGGCCAGTGGCAGGGCGATTTCAGCTAAGTGCCTCCTCCTCCACTGGAGCTTAGGGGATTCTCCAGGGCTTTCATGAGCTGGGCTGTCATCATGCAGCCGAATGACTCTATCGGCCACTCAATCGATCAGAATGCCAGACTCTAATTTTGGAACAGTGAAGAAGCTGGTGAGTTATAGTTATGAGAGTGAATGGGCCAGGTATTAGTGCAATAAATTTGTTTCTCAAAGGGAGTGCCCGTGACACATGGGAATAAGACGACCATTCGTTTGAGTGATGAAGCAACTGGTTTTCGCAGTTGATTCGGTGGCTCTTTAACTGGTGAAAGGAGGCCCTAGTTACAGAGCATACCAGAATGTTATGGCCAGTAAAAGGAGATAGGGGTGCCCATGTGATTAAAGTGATCTTGGGATTCCTAGATGTTGATTCTTATGGAGCATAAAATCAAAGGATATAGTTCTATAGCTCTAACAGGGCAAACAGTATATTTGTCATGACCTACCGTCCATTGTTTGCCATTAAGGAGGCGTGCCTTGCCATTATGTCTCTTCCATACATGCCTACTGCAGATGTCATGAGCACATTCCCATCCAGGTACCAAGTAACACCTAGCTACCCCTGGGTCTTCTGAACATTGAATAGTAGCTCCAGGTTCATGTCAACATTTTCTACTGTTTGCTATTGTCCCAACGCCAAGTTACTATTCGTCGTATCAGATCATAACACAGCTGAAGACCAAGATCGGAGTTGAACACAAGTTCAATTGCAACATAATAAAAGGGGCGGAATTCATCACCAGCTTTCTCTTCGCGAAGTACTGAAAAGTTTGGCTATACAGCATCGCCAATAGTCTTCACATTTCGAGTATCTTACATGACGCACGACTAGGAGCTTCTGGCTGTTACGAACACAGCTAGGTGAAACCACAACTGCACATAACCAAAAATGTGATAGTAATGTCACATCACTTGCTTGTTAGAGATACATAGGGAAGTCAAGGCGCGTGCTCGACCGCGAAGTTTCCGGACTTTATATGTACACGATCCCCGCTCCCTCTCATACAATGATCCATCTAAGGTATCTAAAGGCCACTAAAGCTTAGTGGGCATTGTTCTTGTGGTGGCCTAGATAAGTTTTGCGTTAGCAAACTAGAGCTTCCTGACTTCCGATTCGGAGATGCTTACGAAGGTGGAAGTAGTAGTTCTGGACGTAACCGATGCTGACAAGGAAGACGATCAGGTGAATGATGGCTATAGCAAAACAACAGTCAGAATCTGATTTTTATATCCAGTCTTGAGAGAGGGTGTCCGTACGCTTGCCAGTGGGGTTCTTGCCGAAGTGCTTGGCCTGGTATCGACCGAGAAGGCCCTTAGCTTTGATCTCGGGGGCGGCACCTCGGGGGAGCTTCTCGTAGAAGCTGACAACACGCTGCATGCGGATAGCATCAGGAGCGGCGCCAATGGCCTGTGTTAATTCGAACTCGGTCAGCCTGCCAGATTTCCATCATGGTGAATTTTCCCTTGCATCGATCGATCGCCAATGAAAAGTCCTCGTCATATCTCCTTCATCCAAAAGTCGTCGGGATCGAAAGCGAAGCTCCATGCGGGAATATTACTATCGTGTTTTGCGTACCTTGGGAGAAGCGACCTGTTTTTTGGAGACCCGGTGTTAGCAACGGAATCAATCGGAGCACCGGGCGTTTGCGCCCATAACCGAAAGGGCTCTTTCTCACCTTGGGGGGAATGAGCGTTGAGAGCGCTCGGCGGGTGACGAAGCTCATGATGTCGGTATTTCGGGGGGTTCGAGACTCGAGAATTGGTCAATTACCGCGTTGGTCCGTCGAGGTTCTGCGTGACGCTCAATTGCAAGGGCTAGAGATGAGGTTCTGTCGAGATGGATTTGGTCCCGCCCAGGTTCAGGTTCTTGCCGAAAAGCACTCGTTCCGCGACTTCGGCAAAACCACTGATCCGCTCCGCCCAATCAGCGCCTCGCCGTTCAAGCTTGCTTCAACCTCAGAATATCGCCGTAGCCCACCATCACTCACTCTAGAAACGTCACGTCCAAATCGCCAATTGAAAGCTACCGCCTTGCACCATGGCCGCCCTCCGATCTCAGAGTGCGGCTCGTATGCTACGAAGCGCCGCCGCGCCCCGAGTCGCCCTTGCCGCCGCCCCCCGACGATTCCAGAGCAATGTCACCCAAGCCAGCGGTACCATCACTGGTCCTGTTACCAGCGAGCCCGACTACAAAATCCAGGCTGATAAGGCTACTTCGTACGACTCCCGACTCGCGATTACATATTGATAAGATGGAACATACCAGTGCTGACTGATCGCCAGCACCTTCACGCCCGTCCCTCGAGCCGTCCAGGATGGCAGCGAAGAGATCCTTCCTGCTGCCGTTGTCTCAGGTGCTCCTATAGAGCTCCAGGCCCGAACAGTTCGGTTCGTTCGCTCCCATAGAAAATCGACATAACGATCAAACTCTTTCGAGACTGACAACGGATACAGTATTTACCAGGAGGCCAAGCCCGCGACTCAGTCCGGCGACTGGCGCGGCCGACGCTGGCGAATGGACTGGGACATCCTTCCTAAGGGACATCGATGGGAGAACCCTCTGATCGGATGGCAGTCTTCGGGTGATTTTATGCAGGGCACCCACATCAACTTCGGAAGCAAGGAGGATGCCATTCACTTTGCTGAGAAGCAGGGCTACGAGTACTTTGTCCAGGAGCCCAACTCTCGCAAGTTTGCTCCTAAGGCCTACGCCAACAACTTCTTGTACTCTGCCAGGAAGCTCAAGCATATCAGGACGAAATAGAAGGCTTGGACAGCCCGGCTCCCATGTAAACATGTTTAAAGGCTCATTTATTTATGTTAATGCATCTGTGTTCACAAAATTCGGATCTACAATACTCGTCACGGACATCGTAATGAAACACCAGATTTGTACAGCAATGCATCATTACTCATTTCGCTAGAACACTAAAGGTCCATGACGATGTACGCCAATAAGCAGTTGGTCTAGCAAAACTCCTTAAAGACCCATTTTGTCTTCTTGTCTTGGTTTTAATCCTTACCATGAAGATATCAATACTGTTCCAAACGCCAAGCTCGATCCTGTTACAGAAACACTAGGGATACTGCCATCTAACGAAAAACACTACTCTGATCATGCCCTTAAGTTTGGTATCGATGTCACGTTGTAATCATGGGATCATGGCCGTTTCCAGCCTGGTGCCTACCAGGACTATCGGGTTCTTCTCCGTTTAGGCCAATGTCCATTCGGTCAGGAATGCTTCTATGCTTGCCACGGGCAGTATTTTCAGCCCAGACACGCATCCTCACAAGTTGACGAATAGCTGCTTCACGTCTCTGGGATTGCCGTTCCAGGATTGCCCGATTGACGTTGTCGGCGACTTCTCGGCGAAGCTCTGGCTGCAACAATGCTGCCAATTGTGGCTCTAGAGAATCCGAGGGGAACAAAAGCAGGGCCATAGTTCTCTCTAGGTCTTCAAGAAACTTTGAGTTCGTCGGCGCTCGGGGACCTAATTGCTCTGTTGCAAATTTAAGGGCCGGCTGGATGTCGCCACCAGATGCATTACAGTTGCGAATAAGTTCGACGAGTTGAAGTCTTAACAGAGCAAAGTGCAGTGCTTTGTCTTCATCTAAAATCTTTACGTTGAGTCAGCAACGATATATCGAGAGGTGGATAACATTAAGAGTGAAGAGGGAGGATAATCATAAAAAAGTGGTTGTTTCTCATCAAAGGCCCGAAGGCTCTATGAGTGGTGCATGTAAAACTCGTGTTCTAATCATGTAGGAATGAATGTAAAGTGCTGAAGAAAATTCTTACCTCTGGGTCGAAATCATTCAATGTTTCAATGGCTGTTTGGATATTGCCACTATGAATACAGTTCTGGATTTCCTGTCTAGCCATGATAGACGGTGTTTCCTGATGAGGCACAAGGTTCGCCTCTTTGGAGAAGTTGGCTGCGGCATTTGGGTATCCTTCCATAGTAAGATAGTCCAGGATCAGGGCGTTGATGTCACTATTGAACTCGTTAGCAACTGTTGAGAAAAACATATGTAAAAACGAGTTGTGTTGATGGTGAGGTCAGAAATTGAAGATTGATATCGTATCTCCGCATTATATTCTAGGAGAGATTCCCATTGATAGTATGATCATCATGTCACCGGGTGCGAGGCTGGGATGGGTAGGAAGGGGAGAGTATCATACCTTTTGGGTGACTTCATGTCCTCAACACGCCTATCAAAGGCATGCTTGACGGGAGTGGCTGTAGAAGCAGATGACGTCTGATTCTCGAGTCAGCGCCCAGCTATTCAAAGCTTGGGCTGAAGCTCGGCTTGTCAACAACAAAGCTCACCATTTTGTCTGACTATCCCAGCACAGGTCTCGTTGCGACTCGAAGCTTGAACGGGAAGGGTTAATCGACGGTACGGTATGAAGCAATAGCCGAAAGCAGGCTGGCGAGGCAATTCAGCGCATGAAGAATCCAGGTAAAGATCCAGAGCCCCAAGATCTGAATGCTGCTCGTAGAAAACTTTTATGGTTGTTCTGAGCAATGTAAAGAAAAAAGAAAAAGAAGAAAGATTTATGGAAGATGGAGGAGAAGAAAAGATGATTGGGGGCTGGAGGAATAGAAGCGCCGTGTCGGTGGGTCAAAAACTCGTAGCCTCATGACGGAGCTTGAGAGCCAATCATGGACGCGTACGGTTCCACTAAGCAAGAGAAGCTTATGCCCTGTGCTGCCTCAGGTTTCTAACCATGACAGCCCCGCCATTCACGGACCTCAGGCACCCAAGCACGTCCCTGAATAGAGCTCCGTTGGATGCCGCGGTCAACTTGGAAGCCATAACCATCCATTGCCCGCGTTGATATTGGTTTTGGGCGATGCTTGCCATGATACGAGTCCAATCAAAGCTTGACGTGACAGCCGAAATACTAGGCAAACTTCAGAAGGCCTGCATAGCTGACTAGACCAATCAGGAAATCAATCATGTGTCATGGTACTGTAATCCCAAAGACAATTGTCATGAGCCAAGCCACACATTACCTCCAAAAGAGGTCACCATGGCATCGAGCTAGAGGCGTGATACCTACAGTAGAACAGGACTAGACTTAGCTTATCTATCAAGAGCAGCTTGGATCGTGCGGAGAATGCAATGCGCCTTCGGCCATCGCCGTCTTTCGATAGCTAAGATATGAGGAGAACCCTGAAAACGTCGATCGTCAAAATATGAGCAGGGCCAGGGCTGAGCTGTTTTATCCTTCTTAAACTCTGATCTCTCAACTTCAACCGTCAATATATACGTTATACATACTTTGATATCACTTCCCCATCTGGTCTACAGCTACATCATCTACCAGCGATAGTTCATTGTCTCTTTGCCCCTCTACTGAAGCTATCTCTGTTCCCGCTTCTTCTTGGCCCTCTGTGGATCGCACACGCGACAGGGCCTTGCTCACTACTCCACCATCAACGGCCAAACCCTCGATTCGAACTTTGGAGGCACCATACTCGGACAGCTCGTGGACATTGCAGGGCTAGTTTTCGGAGAGGCGAGTTTGCAATCTCCTGTCAACAACAAAAAAAGCCCTCGGCCTTTTATTTTTCCAATCCTTTTACTCTCAACTTCATCCAAGCCCAGGTGACGGTGACCTCATCGAGAACTAGCCCACCGCAATGTCCGCCTCAGCAATCCCTGAAACCAATGGCGGGCTCGAGAGCCATGTTACGGTTCAGAAACGAGCCTACTATTCACCTCCTTGGGCCGATGTCAGCATTATTGGTGTCGCGGGCAGCTCTGGTTCGGGCAAGTCAACCTTGTCCCAGGCCATTGTGAAGAAGCTGAACCTACCCTGGGTCGTTATTATGTCAATGGCATGAAACCCCTCCAACTTCCATGTCGAACACTGTGCTCATTATGATCAGGACTCTTTCTATAAGACGTTGACTCCTGAGCAGTCTAAACTGGCTTTTGCCAACGAATTTGATTTTGACTCACCCGACGTATGCTCTCTGCCCGCATGTATACATAAGCTCTCAGAGTAGTAGCTGATGGACTATCTATACAGGCCATCGATTTCGATGTTCTGGTTGACAAGTTGCGAGATCTCAAGGCTGGGTATGTTTAGTCGACAGAGCTTCATCACTGAAATCGGGACTAAACTGACACTTCACTATGCTGGCAGAAAGCGGGCTGAAATCCCTGTTTATTCTTTCGCCAAGCACTCCCGACTAGAGCATACAACATCAATCTACTCACCTCATGTGCTTGTCCTGGAAGGTATCTTTGCGCTATATGATCCCCGAGTTATCGAGCTACTTGATATGGGTGTAAGTTGAAGTTGCTGTGACCCTATAAAAGTGATTTGAAACTGACGCTTGAGTTAGATCTATTGTGAGGCAGATGCAGACACGTGCCTGTCACGAAGACGTAAGTCATGGATTTTGCTGAACCCTGCCCATGAGTTGCTAAACAGCCTTAAATAGTTGTCCGTGATGTACGAGAGCGTGGTCGAGATATCGAGGGCATCATCAAACAGTGGTTTGGGTTTGTTAAGCCAAACTTCGAGAAGGTGGGCTTCATGTTTCGACGAATTCATTTCCTTTGACAAGTGACTAACAACCTTCAAGTTTGTTGAGCCACAGCGGAAGGTAGCCGACTTGATCGTGCCGAGAGGCATCGAGAACAGGGTTGCCCTGGGTAAGTTAAGTCGAATTCTTAGAATATGACATACTGATTATGTTTAGAAATGATGGTTCAGTTTGTTGAGAAAAAGCTGTTCGAAAAGTCAAGGCACCATCGAGAGGCCCTGTCCCAGCTTGAAGCGGCAAGTAAGAATTCATTACTTTCTGATCGAGTTGTAGTTTTGGATGACACACGACAACTCAAGTTTATGAACACAATCCTGCAGGATATCGACACAGATCCCGAAGATTTCATCTTCTACTTTGATAGGCTCGCTAGCTTGATCATTGAGCAGTAAGGAATTCAAAATGCTATGAAAGGCGAAAAGTCCGCTGACAGTAATTTAGGGCCCTAAACAATGCCCATTTCGAGGCAAAGAATATTATAACACCTCAAGGATACGAGTACAAGGGCTTGGTGCCAACAGGTGAGGTCTGCGCCGTCATTGTACTTCGAGGAGGATCAGCATTTGAGCCGGCGCTCCGAAAGACTATCCCAGATTGCCGAACAGGCCGGCTTCTTATCCAGTCAGACTATTCAACGGGAGAGCCAGAACTTCACTACCTCAGGTTACCTGATGACATTGCAAACCATCAAAGCGTCTTGCTTCTCGATACTCAAATGGCTACCGGAGGTGCTGCATTGATGGCTGTGCAAGTCTTGGTTGACCATGGCGTCCAGCAGGATCGTATTGTCCTAGCAACATACTCGGCAGGCAAGGTTGGAATTCACAGATTGACATCCGTGTTCCCAGAGATCACGGTGGTTGTTTGCAACATGCTTGACAACCAACAGGAACGATGGGTAGAGAGGAGGTACTTCCGCTGCTAGAGTGGTCGTGTAGAGCGACCTGCTGTGTGTCATTACTATAGTATACGCCTTTTCACGATAAACAAAGATGAAAGCTCAGAAATACACTGCGATGGTGGTAGATCGAGTCAATCTGATAACTTGGTAGTATAGATTGACGATGGACCCGACCTCGCAATGCCCGGGCTTATATTGCCGGGATATCCGTAAAGCAAGCGAATAGACGAATAACTGACTGCTTTCAGGTGCTGTGCCAGCTGCAATCTCATACCTATGAGGTCCACTACCACCAACATCTAATCCATAATTGATTCCGACTGGGTCCACGACACGGCACGTCCGTAACCAGCAGCATAACTTGGAAGAAAAGAGGAGTCCTGGTGCTATTTGACGCAATACTACAGTACGGGGAAAGCGACGCAGTATACCTTAGGTAGCGGCCGACGAATCCGACGGCTAAAACGGATATCACAACAGAAGACAATTCAACAGTGGACATGCATCTCAATATCAATGACGAGAAAAAAAATGAAATTCTCATGTTTTAAGTGACATGCCATGGGCTTTGCTGTACGGTAGTGGAGTCGCCAATCATGGGCTGTAATGGATCGCCAAGATGAACGGCAGAGGAGCTTTAACCATGACGTAGCTGTACCAAACTGGAGGTATCCTCGCCCACCACCCACCAGCTCAGGCACGTCCAGGTCATCCCTGGCAGCTCCGTAAACGGGAAGATCCATTAGATGCATTACACCATACAATCGCAATCAGAACAGGCATTTTTCCTGTCTCTAGTTTCTCGTTGTTTCGCTCTTCTTTTCCAACTCGCACAATCCCATTCTTGTGTACTCACCAACTAACATCCCGTACTCTTCTTCCTCGCGTCATGAACTAGATATCTCTGTGCGCTTTCACTGTCTTCGCTTATCTTCGACAACGAATAACCCTCCCTCCAATTCTACGATCTTGGCAGAAGCATGCCTGTCTCCTCCATGATGGCCGCGCGACTGGCTCGCGCTGGCCACAGCAGAGTAATTACCAGCTCTCGATGCATGAAACCCTCTCTCACTCCTCGCCCGCTTTACTCGTCACAATCCAGAAGCTTCGTCAAGCTCACAGGCGCTTCGCCCTCCGTCACCAAGGGCTCCCCAGTAACCAGCCGAACCACCCGCCAATTACCCTCGCAATTCTTCGTTCGCGCCCTCTCAGGAAAGCCTCTGCCTCAGGGGAAGTCGAAACTTGTCAATTTCTGCTACCGTGCAGCTGCTTGGATTGGTATTTCGATATCAGTCGTTGGCGTCGGCATCATTGGCTTCTTTATATACGATGCGAGCACATACTATGAGCATCCCAACATGAGCGATATCGATGTTTCAAAGATTGCTCTTCAGCCTCGTCTTGGTGGTGAGAAAAACCTGCCAATTGCTGAAGTATACATCGACGATGACGACACAGAGGAGAAGCGTCGTCTAAAGAATAAACCAAGACTGGTTATTCTTGGTGGTGGTTGGGGCGGCGTTGCGCTCCTCAAAGAACTGAACCCAGAAGATTACCATGTTACCGTTATCTCACCCACGAACTATTTCCTCTTCACTCCGATGCTTCCTTCAGCGACAGTTGGCACTCTGGAGTTGCGATCGCTTGTTGAGCCCATTCGACGAATTTTGAGTAGGGTCAATGGTCACTTCATTCGTGCCAAGGCAGACGATATCGATTTCTCGCACAAAATGGTGGAAGTATCTCAGGTCGACGCAAGTGGAAAAGATATCAAGTTCTACGTACCTTACGATAAGCTTGTGATTGCTGTCGGTTCAACAACCAACCCCCATGGCGTCAAAGGTCTAGAGAACGCCTTCTTCCTCAAGGATATCAACGATGCGCGCAAGATCCGAAACCAGGTCATTCAGAACTTCGAACTGGCCAACCTGCCTACTTGCCCTGACGAGGAACGTAGACGTCTCCTCTCGTTCTGTGTCAGCGGTGGTGGCCCTACAGGTGTTGAGTTCGCCGCCGAACTGTTTGATCTCCTTAATGAGGATCTGACACGGCACTTTCCCCGCCTTCTACGCAACGAGATCTCTGTACACCTTATTCAGAGCCGTGGTCACATTCTCAACACTTACGATGAGACTGTTTCAAAATACGCCGAGGAACGCTTTGCCCGTGATCAGGTTGACGTCCTCACCAACTCTCGTGTTAAGGAAGTTCTCCCCGACAAGATCATCTTCACACAGAAGCAGGATGATGGCCAAATGATCACCAAGGAACTGCCTATCGGTTTCTGCCTCTGGTCCACTGGTGTATCGCAAACACAATTCTGCCAGACCTTGGCTGCCAAGCTAGGCAAGTCTCAGACCAACCGACATGCCTTGGAGACTGATACTCACCTTCGTCTCAACGGCTCGCCCCTTGGCGATGTATACGCCATTGGCGATTGTTCCACCGTTCAGAACAATGTTGCAGATCACGTCGTCACTTTCCTTCGCTCCCTAGCCTGGAAGCGTGGTAAGGACCCCGAGACACTCCAGCTCAGCTTTGCCGATTGGCGAGCAGTTGCTGAGGACGTCAAGAAACGATTCCCTCAGTCTATCAACCATCTGAAGCGCGTCGATAAGCTATTCAAGGAGTTTGATAAGGACAAGTCCGGTACACTCGACTTTGATGAGTTGACGCAACTGTTGAAACAGGTTGACAACAAGCTCACATCCTTGCCTGCAACTGCTCAACGCGCCCACCAGCAAGGACAATACTTGGCTCGAAAGTTCAACCGTCTCTCGCGCGTGCACGACGGTTTGGATGCCAACGATATTCGCGATGGTGATGTCGATGCCGCTGTCTACAAGGCTTTCGAATACAAGCATCTAGGCAGTCTCGCATATGTTGGTAATTCAGCTATCTTTGATCTCGGAGAAGGTCGAAGTCTGGCTGGTGGTCTCTGGGCCGTCTACGCTTGGCGCTCTGTTTACTTTGCTCAGAGCGTGAGTCTGCGAACACGACTTTTGATGGCTATGGATTGGACCAAGCGCGGTCTCTTCGGACGAGGTTCGTATCCCCCCTCCCCCCCATCTTATTTCTGAACACTGCTAACTTGTAACAGACTTGATGAGTTTCTAGACCAAGCTTCTTACATGATTAATACTATTTCCTTATAGATCTCAATGGCGTTGGAGCTTAGTATGGGCATTGGAAGACTTGCAAAAACGCGTTGATAGACACCAGGGTACAATGAACGAAAATCATACACCCTTAATTTGTTTGGTTATAGAGTTGCTCTATAGCTTAGCTTTTGGAAGTTTATCTGTAGCAAAAGTCGCAATATTATTTTCTCGCTGAATCCCCTAGACGCCTGTCTACCCTCGACTATATCACAAAGTCCTTGTATGTCCACTTCTCTGTGAATTTGCCCTTGGCCTGCTTGTGGAAAGGAATATGTCTTCTGCTCTCGACCTTGCCGCGCACTAACATGCTTCTGTACCTGTCTCGGAGTAGGTTGCCCTCAGGCTTGAGGCGTCGCAGCGACTCCTGCAACTCATCCGGCAGAACCAGTTCAAGATCGTGGTCGGGAAGTTTGTACTTGCCGAGCTGCTTGCGCCGCAGCTTCTCTTGACGAAGCTCATCGATAGGGTCAGCTGAGTCGTCTTCCTTCTGAGCCAGCGCTCTGTTGCGATCCTGTTCCTCAATCTCCTCGGCGATCTCCCTGATGCGCTGCTCCTGGCGGCGCTGAGCCTTGATAGCAGCCTTTTGTTTAGCAAGACGTTCATCCTCCTTGCGACGCTTGATGCGGTTGCGCTGGGCCTGTGTCTTTCTCTCTGGGCGCTTAGCGGGTGTCTTTTCGTCCTCGGCACCACTTTGGAATCCTTCCCATTCGGAGTCCTCCTCCCATTCTGAAAGGTTAGCACGAGCCTCGGCGGCCTCTGCCTCAGCTGCTGATCGAGCGACAGCCTCTTGCCTAATTCGTTCCTTTTCTTCCTGCTCCAGACGTTTGCGCTCGGCCGCGAGGGCCTTCTCGCTCTCCTCTGCTAGGCGCTCTTCATAGTCGGTGAACATAGGGTTGTAACTGTATCCTCCAGTAGGCTTGAGCACGGCAGGTATTTGCTTTCCGCTCTGTAGCAAAGAAAGGGGCTCCTTCTTCATCGACTTGGGTGCCTTGGGCTTGAGCTTCTCCTCCAAGAAGTTGTCGGACTCTGGCTCCTTAGGCGCTGCGGGCATATCCCAGACATCGTAGGTGGCATCTTGTACTTGAATGGTGTTCTCATGTTGACCATCGGCAACTCGCTTTAGTCGAGAGAGCTCCTTATGGGAGACCCAATCAGTTCGCTGGCGCTTCGTGGGAAGAATTCCGTTGCCCGTCTTGTCGCCTGGGCGCTTGCGCATGGAAACGGCGGGAATGGGCGACCGGGCATTGATGATCTCGTCAGCCTTGAGGCCCTTCTTGATGTGCTTGTTGAACTTCTTCTCCAGACCAGCATCACCCTTGATATCAAGTGTGAACAGATCTTCCGACGGTCTCTCCTTGATGACACCACTAGTGACGAATTAGCAAGAGGGGGGAAAGTGATAAGAAATGATCTTACCCTTGAATAATCTCCCTGTTCAACTCTTCAAGACCGTGTTGCACATCGGTAACATCGACGTTCTTTCTCCATGCCTTCTTACCCTTTCGCGAAGACTGCTTGAACTGCTTCGGAGCATCGCCCTCCCCAGCGTTCTTGGATTGTAACACTGGCATGTTTGCGATTCCTTTCTAGAAAGGATGAGTTTTGATGGCGATAATAAAGAACGAAAACGCTGTCTGTTGATAGAAGTGGTGGGGGACCGATTTCTTAATTTTTTAGTGGAGCCGAAGGCCTCGACCCGCTATGTCCACAAAATGTACGGTGCCTGGGCTTGCGCTTGGCTCAATGAGGACCCCGTTAAGAAAACGGAAGATATGAGCTTATCGGCACGTGCCTTCCTCGAATTCGTTCAGGGTGGCCTCCATGTCATATGCTCCTGCCGAATCCAGCATCGAGACGCTCCTTTCTCCAGATTCCAGCTGGTAATTAGCCTTTTTGTCCTTAAACAATACAAGTTGCCACTCTCAGTCGTATCATTCTACTATTCTTCTTTGCGTCGCCAATACCTGAGATCCTATTCTTGGAGTAAAAACGAGATCGCATCCCTTCCCGCGACCTCAGATCCATTAGCTTGACAGCTGTCACATTTACCGTCCCTTCAACAGACACCGAACAAGACAACACAACCGCAAACATGGCGCAGGCTGGCGGATCATACAATAACCCCTTGAAGAAATTCAAGTATGTATTTCGAGAAACTGCGTTTATTTGTACTTGCTAATGGCTTTGTAGGCTGGTGTTTCTAGGAGAGCAGAGCGGTATGTCCATGACCGATTACGGACCCGTCCCGACCCAAAATCACTAACAACGATCACAACAGTCGGCAAGACGTCTCTAATCACACGATTCATGTACGATTCTTTCGACAATATGTACCAGGCGACAATTGGCATTGATTTCCTTTCCAAGGTCAGGACCGTTAGAGCCGAACGCAGGCGCAATACTAACTTTGGTGCACTTAGACCATGTACCTTGAAGACCGAACGGTGCGACTGCAGCTGTGGGATACTGCTGGACAAGAACGATTCCGAAGTTTGATTCCATCTTACATTCGCGATTCGAGCGTAGCTGTTGTTGTCTATGATATCTCTAGTATGTTCCCCTGGATCTACCCCACTACCTAGTCAACCCCCTCGCCTTCAATCGTGGCTATGCATGAATCGTACTAACCACTCTTCTTCACAGACGCTAAGTCATTCCAAAACACCAAGAAGTGGATCGACGACGTACGAGCCGAGCGAGGTAACGATGTTATTATTGTGTTGGTTGGCAACAAGACGGATTTGAACGACAAGCGGGAAGTGACTACACAGCAGGGCGAGGAGGAGGCCAAGAAGAACAACTTGATGTTTGTCGAGACAAGCGCAAAGCTAGGCCATAACGTCAAGAACCTGTTCAAGAGGATAGCACAGGCCCTGCCTGGTATGGAGGGTAGCGATGCCGCGGCGCAAGCCTCGAACCAAAGTAAGTATCTCATGCCGAGGTCCTTCGCACACGACTAACATATCTTTTCAGTGATCGACGTCAAGACGAACAACACTCAGCAATCACAAGAGGGATGTGCGTGCTAAACATTCCTACGCCCCATCGGAACTGGAGTAAAGGAGTATCTGGGGGAACGCAAGCCGTACTCGAGATGCGACAGAAGCCTTGCTACCTCGCGCACAGGATAGGATATCAAGCATACCGTGCAGATCTGAGTGCAAGCGCTTGTATAATACAACCAGGACTACGAGCCTACGATCGTTATATAAGACACTTTAATGCCTTGGTTCGACTGGCTTTAGCTGGTCAAATCATTTCGCTTCTAATTTTACTTCTCGGTACAACTCAACAGTGACATTCTCAAAGTGGCCGAACATATGGCTATCCAGATTTGTCAGTGCAGTTCCCTTATTTGCTGCTGAGTCTTATTACCAAAATAGTCCGTCAGCGACTGTTTTGTCTGCGGCAGTTCTCTCCCCTACATCACTTAAGCAGCATTCTGCACTTGTACTTCGCCATTCGCGAGACCGAAATAAGCCGCGATTGGCTTCTGCGCCTGAAGCTGCTTGCCCAGTTCGACGGACTCATGGCCATTGAATCCGTGGAACAGGCCGATCTCAACGATTCCAGGTGTACGGACCAATTCCTCAGCAAGTGCACTAACTTCCCAAACACCGTCCTTTCCGCGACCTTCGGCTTGGGACTTGACGTCCTTGGCGAGGAGCAAGGGAGAAAATGGGGCGTCAATAAGCCACATACCGTTGTCTGTCACACATTCGCCAGCCTTGCTAGGGAGGCCTGAGCGGACAACAGGTTTGGGGGAGCCCATGGCTCGAAGGCGGGTCAAGACATCGGGGGCAGATAAGGGGAGAACTTCGATAGGAATGGTCTTCCATGTAGTACATAACCTGGGAGATTGCTTTCGGTAGTCTACTAATTGTCAGTCTCCTGATCCGAAATTTGGCATAAACAAAAGCACTCAGTGCATACCAGCAACAGCAATGAACTTCTTAGCAGCAATTGCGACCAGTTTCTCCTGGAACAGACAGGCACCGCCGCCTTTGATGAGATTGAGGTCCTCGTCGACCTCGTCGGCGCCATCAAACGCAACGTCGAGAGGAACAGGGAATCCATCCACAACCGGTCTCTCATCAAGGTTGACCAAGTTCAGACCAGCAGCACGGATAAGACCCTTGGATTGACTTCCAGTGGGAACAAAAGTCATTCCGCTGTAGAACTCAGGGCCTTTGCTGACAATAGCATCGACAACGTAGACGACGGTGCTGCCAGAGCCAATGCCAACATATTTGTAAGAGGCTTCGAGATGGTCATTGACAGCCTGGTAGGCGGCCAATTTCTTGGCCGATTCAACTAGATTTGCCGAAGACATGGCTCTTGAACCGTACGGGAGGTTGAGGCTGACACCTGGACTTTGTTTATAGCTGCGTATGCGGGTTGGTGGGATGTGCAGGACCCCGCGGTGCGGATGATGAGGGGTGGGGAGATTTCGTGAAGCTGGAGTAGTGTAGGGTAATTGAGTTGTGAAAGACCGAGTACTAGAGTAAAGTCTATATGACGACAGAACAGGTGGGTTACAGACTGAAGGACCAGTGGGCCTTCGTGAGATAATATAATGGTTCTTGAGAAAATATTTTGGAGGGAAGGACGCAGTCTCGACCAGAGCCGTCGGCTTTCTGGTGGAGAGACGTGGAAGCCACTTCATGTAGGAGATCAAATCAACCCTTTTTGCCGAAGGGTTGGCAGTAAATAAGCCTAGGAAAACACACGGCAAAATTAGAAATTCAGGGTAATCTACCAGCAGCACGAATGAGAAGGTAGAAGAAAATCACATGTGAGTGATTTCTCTCCACCAACTCAATTGAAGTCAGATCAGAGAGGCGTCCTACAGGTTGCAAGGGTTGGAAATGTATAAAACTGGGCCTTGATTTACCTCACTTTAGGTATGCTAAAGTTTAGACCAATTAAGAGAAGTGAGAACATACATAAATTTATACTATATTAGAAAGAGCTTAGATATTGTATTACAAACTCAGTCAAGGTTTATCGTTGTATTTTATAATAATGACCATTTGATATTTTCCAACCCTCCGGGCCCTCTTAACATGTATTGTCCTGCAGACCACGGGTAAAGGTTTAGTGGATCAATGTAACCAGATCGAAGAGTCAGGAGACCCAATCAGTTTTTCTTGTCTACCAATTCTCACCTCGTTTAGGCAAGCACAAGCGCAGAGAGAGAATTGACAGCCCAAGCAGGCTGGAGGAGGACTTGGGGGCTGCAGCAATGCAGCAAGTGACGTGATGACTTACTGAGAAGTTTGAAGATGAAGCGGCTGAGTCATCTCTGTGATTGGCTGACAAGTTTCTATGTAATTTGGTCTATCATGCGCACCACGTGATTTAAGATTACACCGGCAGTCTCGGGCGCAAAGTCCTGTAGCAGACCCTGGTTGCATCATATTTCGCCCTGTAGTTTCGTCCTTCTCCTGCGCGTTTCCTTTTGAGCCTCAGTATCAACTCTGGACGAGGAATAAAACATCGAATTCGAAGGCCTCGAGAAAAATCACTTGCTTTACGAGTACGCGCCGCCATGTCTCGGTTTACTCGATCCCTCCGGGTCCCCCGGCCCAAGGTAAGGAGCACGCGACATGAACTTGGTTCCGTCTTACGGGAACAAGAGAGTGGTAAACAAATGCTAACAGAACTCATCTGCAGAGCCTCTTCGGTATCACGAGCCTCCAGACAGGCACCGAACTCATCTCGCTGGCCCTCGTCTTCAACAAAATCACCGGTGTTTACGGACTCCTCGCCATCCTTACTGGATATCAGCTATCTCTCCTTCAACTTTCAACCTACGTTTATTCCATCGCAGTCCTAGTTGGACTCGCGATTCTTATTCCTCATGTTCGACGACAAAGCCCCTTTGAGTGCCTAGCCCTCGCATGGCTTTACATCACGGACAGCGTTATCAACGCCGCATACACCGCAGCTTTCGGTCTGGACTGGTACTTTTCTACACAGCTTACCGAGACAACCGAGTCCAAGAAGACGGATCTTCCTAACTTTGTGGCTGAGGGTATGCAAGGTCTACGAAAGGAGACCGCCATGCATGGAAAGGTCGTTCCTCAGGAAACGGCTGCAAGCATGTTGCTGATCGTTGGTGCGACGTTGATCCGCGTGTATTTCAGCTTGGTCGTCATGGCGTATGCTAAGCAGGTGCTGCAGAAGTACATGCAGTTGATGATTCTAGAAGGCCCTGGTGTTGATGATCAGGAGGGCCCATTCGCTGAGGACCTTCCTGACGGCGAGGGCCGCCGGGGACGCCTAGGCCGTTTGATGGTTTCTTGTGGCCGGGCTTACTGGCTGGACACTCGAGAGTCCGACGAATGGGCACCAAACCTGAACCTGGGAGGAACCAGCAAACCGGTCTCAGCGGGCACGCTCTCTGGTGAAGTCTAGAAAGCCGTTTGGCACGTGGAATCTGCCGCAGACTACTGGATAACCTGAAGAGGAAATCCATGGAAACCAAATGGGAATACGAAAACTAGCGGCCAGACCGGTCGGAGCATGGTGGCTTGCATTTTGTGGTGCAAAGTTTAGCACTTCACATGTTCATGATAATGGACCAACATGATAGATGGAGTTTTGTCAAGGAAACAAGCGGGATGGTATCTTGAAGACTTGAACGGAAACAAGAACGCGATGCAGTTCGGAAACCATGCCGATGGACCGAACTGTCGCGGAGGAAGTGCGGCATGTGCGGCAGAATCGCGGCATGTTGTGGATACTCAAGGCACACGGCGTTGGCGGATGAGCCGATAGAACATTGGAAAGCGGCATTGCGTGATAGGACGATCCCGGTCTGATGCAAAAGACTTGGGAGACACATGATGGCCTCTCATCATTACACTGGGTCGTACTGGATCATTGACTCGTTTATACGCGAGGGTTACTCTCTTGTATACTAGGATTTGGATTGTGAAATTGGTGCTTGCAGGTAATAGCCTGGGATAATGATAATACCTGCTACATAATGTGGCAGTTAATATAGCTAGACATAGAAACTGAATAGCAAATAGTCTTTTTTCTTCTCGAAACCACTCAGAGATGCATTATCATTATCACTCATCTCGATGGGATATGGCTAACCAGTGCTTGCTGTACAGACAACCAATGATAGCTGACCATTTAATCAATCAGTAAAGCCTCATTATACAGAACTAGCCTCCGCCCTCGGACACTCCCGCCTACGGAGGAGGCGAATGGGACATTCCGAGACAGATGGGCTTTGTCTGTGCTTCAGATGACTCCTCTCCGTCAGTAGATCACCCGAATTATCGTGAATAGACTCATAGAGTACTCGACCCAGATGCAATGTTCAAATGGTAAGCTCATAGACTTCAGGGTCCAATTCCATTGGGAGAAAGATGCGGACACCGGCCGGTAGTCGGAGGGATCCCTGTAAAGTGCAAAAGTCGTCTTGGGGTTGGTCATGCACTTTTCAATCATCAGCATCTCTCATCATTTTGGCGATTTCTTGCGCGGACCGTCGGTGGCCCAACCGCATTCTCTCAGCAGGAACTCGGGGTGGGTCCCAGCTCGCCATCTTCCCCAGTACGTACTCGTCCAGTACCGGTGTTCGCGCGGGGAACTTTATTGGCTGCGTGCGTTACATAAGGCAGAGTGAGCCAATTGCAGAGCAGCCAGTAGCAAATCCAAAGCTCCCCATTCGCTATCGGTGGTCGCGGAGGTCGTGCACTGGGCCTTGGTTCCAGTGGAAGACGCGACCCTGATGTCGACTTAGCAGCACCCCCCCAGGGCCCCAAATTGTCGACGAGGAGGCACTGAGCCCCGCCGTCCGGGGCATAGCATCCCGCTAATCGATCACGCAATCGAGGGCGAGGATTCAACAAGCGCAATTGTGCAGCGTCTGGATGGGCAATTTACTGCTGTTTGCAAGTAAGACTACTGGGCGCGGGGAAAAAATCGGCGAGTGAGAAGGAAAAAAAATAAGACGTGCGAATGAGCAATGCGCAGCCGAGGGACCGATCAGACTCAGGCGAGGGGCGTCTACTACTACTACTAACAAGGCAAAAGGGCGTGTCTCTGCTCTGAGTTCACGTTTACATACCTACTTCTTCCCTTTCCTTTTGGACGTTGAAAGCCAGAGGGAAGAAACCTTTTTTCTAGTTCCTCAATCGTATAGAAAAGGACCAGAGCCACTCAAGATCCCCCTTGGATCTCTCGTTGAGCGAGTCCGTCATTGAGATTTCTTTCCTTTCACTCTGTTTCTCTCTTTCTCTCCTCCATTCCACTCTTATACAGCCTTCCTCCATTGTGTGAAGCGCAAGCAGCTTGTCTGCTCTAGCTCTGTCTATTCCCTGGACAGCACAAGAACGCTCCAATATAATACCCGACAGGACGAAGACGAAGACGGGAAGGGACACAATGGATGCTGCTTCACAGCACCAGATCAAGACTCCTGAGGAGGCTGGTGAGTTTCCCTCGATGTTATATGTTTGAATGAGGTGTCAGGATGCTGCATACAGTTGGAGATGTTGCCTGTTATGCTGCTGCAAAGCAATCAAGCATCGCCCGTGCGAATGGCAATACTACAGAGCAGAATGGACAGGAACCGATGAATTTCAACCGATTGGGCCTGCCCACAATGAAAACCACAGACAGCTAATACGTTCCTCATAGTGGCTCGAATTGCCTACCTCTCCAGCGATGTCGTTGTTTCCGTCCAACCCGCCATTGGCACCGACTCCGAGTTCTCCTCTCACCTGAACCGATACGCAGGCCGCAAAGATAGCAGCCTGGTTGCCCAGAGTGCTGATACAGTCCCTCAGGTAAGTCTACTTTATGGACAATTTACCCCTCCCAGAGGTGCTCTCCGAAAAATCTCCGGCCTACTTTGGGATGCCTATAAGTCTATGAACGTATGAGAAGAAAGACAGATGGCAAACGGGATTGATCAGACGAGCAACTGGGATGTCAAAATAATACCACGAGAATGAAACTAACAATTAAACCCAGATCATCCCTGTACGACACAACACCGATCCCCTCCTCTCGGTATACTCTCCCACACGAGCTGGCAAGCTTGTCTCAGTCACCACCACATCCAACATCCTCCTCCCCTCCGTCTCACACCTATATAAGTTGGCCAATTACCCTGTTGTCCTCCACGTCTCTCTCCAGCCTCGGACGTTCCCCGACTACTCCGTGATTACCGCCATCCGTAACTCGGGATTCACATTCGTCCAGTCTGAGACCCTCCAGGAGGCCCAGGATTTGGCTCTTACTGCTCACGCTCTCGCTATCCGAACCGGCAAGGGTGTTATTCACTTCTTTGCCCCCTCCACATCTGCCAAAGATAAAGCCATCAATGTTGAGGATGCTACAGTCGTTCGCGACGTTCTCGATATTGAGAGTGTGCGTCGATTCCAAGCTGGATCAGCTTCTTCTTCACAGAACGGCATCTACGCCGATGATGGCCACGTTGCCGTCTCTTCTGACCATGATGTGCCAGCTGTGAACAGAAGTGCCGAAAGCGGCAACCTCACTGTGCCACCAAGCGCCAACGCCTCCAAGGCTCCCTCAGCTGGAACTTCAGTCAAGTCCAGCCATGACAGTGAGTCTAGCACTCCTGTTGCGCCTTCATCAGTCGCCACCACCGTCGAGTCTGCGCCTCCTCAGGTCACTTCTGAGGACGTCTACAAGTCTGCTGGACGCATCTGGGCTCAGCTCAAGACATCTGTTGGCCGAGAGTACAGTGCTTTTGAGTACTCGGGACCCCCCAATGCCGAGAACTGCCTTTTCATCTTCGGCTCTGATGCTGGTGCTTTCGCCCAAGCAATTGACGAGGCCCGCCCTGATGAGGTCTTCGCCAACACCGCTATCCTTACTCCTCGCCTTTACCGACCTTGGATCGGATCTCGACTTGTCGATGCCATTCCTCGATCGGTCAAGCGAATTGCCGTGCTGGAGCAGATCCACCGCAAGACTACCAAGTGGGGTCCCCTCCTCATTGATGTCTTGACATCCGTGAAGAGTGGTCCTGGTGGCGTTGAGGCTATTGTTGGCCACCAGCTTGGCTACATCGCCCCTGAGGTGGTTGTCCAGGCCCTGCGCGGTGTCCTACAGAACCTCACTGCTGAGAAGCCTATCCAGAACCTTGAGGTTGGTAAGAAGGAGGCTTGGAAGGAGCCTACTGGTTACGACCTCCAGACTCCTCAGCTTGAGACCGCTTATACCAAGATCATTGATCAGCTCTTCGGCAACCGAGCTTACGTTGCCAATGCTATCAAGTCTTCCACCACTGGTCTTTCCCCCAACGTTTCTGCCAGCCCTGAGTTCGGATTCGGTTCTCTTCTGGCTCGCAAGCAACGCCGCGGCCAGTTCGTTTCTCAGGTGAAGGATGCCGCGACCAGCGGTAGCTTCACTACCGATGCTCCCAAGAGCTGGCTGGCACGATGGGCTATGAACGCTGATGATGCCTCCAAGTCGACTGAGATCGCTGACGATGTCATCGCCAGACTTGAGACCGATGGTTCTCCTCTGGCCGCCCAGCTCCTTTCTGCTAAGGGTCTTTTCCGAAAGGAGTCCCTTTGGTTGACTGGCTCTGATGCGTGGTCTTATGATCTTGGCAACTCTGGTGTTCACCACGTTCTGGCCTCTGGCGAGAATGTCAACATGCTCATTATTGATTCTACTCCTTACTCGGAGAGGGCCGCTGCTGATGCTGACCGTCGCAAGAAGGACATTGGTCTCTATGCCATGAACTTCGGCAACGTATATGTTGCTTCCACTGCTGTCTACAGCTCTTACACTCAGGTGCTCCAGGCTCTTCTTGAGGCTGATAAGTTCGAGGGTCCTTCCGTCGTTCTCGCTTACCTTCCATATTTCGGCGAGACTGACTCCCCTCTCACTGTTCTCCAAGAGACCAAGAAGGCGGTCGATACCGGCTACTGGCCTTTGTACCGATGGAACCCCGAGAACGAGAAGAAGGGTGAGCCTAACTTCTCCCTCGACTCCGAGCTCATCAAGCAAGAGCTCAAGAAGTTCCTCGACCGCGACAACCAGCTCACTCAGCTTGCTGCCAAGGAGCCCAAGTTCGCTGCTGCTCTTGTCAAGGATTTCGGAAGCGAGGTGCGAGCTCAGCAGAAGAGGAAGGCCAAGGATGCATACAACCAGCTGCTTGAGGGCCTTCTGGGCGCTCCTCTCACCATTCTGTATGCCTCTGATAACGGTAATGCTACCACACTGGCCAAGCGATTGGCTAGCCGAGGTCGTGCTCGCGGCTTGAAGACTTCTGTTCTGGCCATGGAGGACTACCCTCTTGAGGATCTTCCCACTGAGGAGAACATCGTCTTCATTACTTCCACCGCCGGTCAGGGTGAGTTCCCCCAGAACGGTCTCCCTTTCTGGGATGCTATCAAGGACAGCACCGACCTTGACCTTGCTGCCGTCAACTACTCCATCTTCGGTCTTGGTGACAGCCACTACTGGCCTCGCAAGGAGGACAGAATCTACTACAACAAGCCTGCCAAGGATCTTGACCGTGTCCTCACCAACCTTGGCGGTAAGCACCTGATCGACGTTGGTCTTGGTGATGACCAGGATCCCGATAGCTTCCAGACTGGTTACCAGGAGTGGGAGCCTAAGCTTTGGACTGCCCTTGGTGTGGACAAGGTCGATGGCCTTCCTGAGGAGCCCCCGCCGATCACCAACGAAGACATCAAGCTGGCTTCCAACTATCTCCGTGGTACCATTGTCGAGGGTCTCAACGACACCTCCACTCTTGCTATCTCGGCGTCTGACGGACAGCTCACCAAGTTCCACGGGACATACATGCAGGATGACCGTGATATCCGAGACGAGCGAAAGGCCCAGGGTCTTGAGCCTGCCTACTCTTTCATGATCCGATGCCGACTGCCTGGTGGTGTTTCAACCCCCAAGCAGTGGGTCCAGATGGACGACATTGCCAACGAGCTTGGCAACGAGACCATGAAGCTCACCACCCGACAGACCTTCCAGTTCCATGGTGTTGTCAAGAGCAAGCTCAAGCCCGCTATGCAGGCTATCAACCGAGCTCTCATGACTACCATTGCTGCTTGTGGTGACGTGAACCGAAACGTCATGTGCAGTTCGCTCCCCACCCAGTCCAAGTACCACCGTCAGGTCTTTGCTTGCTCGAAGCTCATCAGCGACCATCTCCTACCCTCGACTACCGCCTACCACGAGATCTGGCTGACTGACGACGACAACAAGAAGACCCAGGTTGCTGGTGACGCCGTCCAGGACTTTGAGCCTCTTTACGGACCCACCTACCTTCCCCGAAAGTTCAAGATCACTATTGCTATCCCCCCTCACAACGATACCGATGTGTACGCCCACGACATTGGTCTGATTGCTATCAAAGGCGAGGATGGTAACCTTGCCGGTTTCAACCTTCTTGCTGGTGGTGGTATGGGTGCCACCCATAACAACAAGAAGACATATCCCCAGACTGGTCGCATGTTCGGTTTCGTCAAGACTGAGGATGTGCACATTGCCTGTGAGAAGATTATGCTTGTCCAGCGTGACCACGGTGATCGTAAGAACCGAAAGCATGCCCGTCTCAAGTACACCATCGACGACATGACCGTGCCTGTCTTCCGCAGCAAGGTCGAGGAGCTTTGGGGCAAGAAGTTTGAGCCGGAGCGATCTTTCGAGTTCAAGAGCAATGTCGATACCTTCGGCTGGCAGAAGGATGAGAACGGTCTTAACCACTTCACATTCTTCATCGAGAACGGTCGTATCGAGGATACCCCTGAGTTCCAGATGAAGACTGGTCTGCGTGAGATCGCCAAGTCTCTCAAGGGCGAGTCTGAGTTCCGTCTTACCGGTAACCAGCATCTCATCCTCAGCAACGTCGCTGACGAGGACCTCGCCGACGTCAAGGAGCTCATGAAGAAGTACAAGCTCGACAACGTTCAGTTCTCTGCCCTCCGTCTCAGCTCTTCCGCATGTGTCGCTTTCCCCACCTGTGGTCTCGCCATGGCCGAGTCCGAGCGATACTTGCCCGTGCTCATTACCAAGCTCGAGTCTTGCCTTGAGGAGAACGGTCTTCGCCAGGACTCTATCGTCATGCGTATGACTGGTTGCCCCAACGGTTGTGCTCGCCCCTGGCTAGCGGAAGTTGCTTTCGTCGGTAAGGCGTACGGTGCTTACAACATGTACCTGGGTGGTGGTTATCACGGACAGCGTCTGAACAAGCTATATCGCCAGAGCATCAAGGAGGAGGAGATTCTCGCCATTATGAAGCCTCTCCTCAAGCGATACGCTCTTGAGAAGAACGACGGCGAGCGCTTTGGTGACTTCTGTGTCCGCTCCGGTGTCATTGTTGCCACCACCGACGGCCAGAACTTCCACGATAACGTAAGTTGACACTGAATCCATAGCATGTAGCTCAAGCTAACAATTCCCAGGTCGCGGACGAAGAAGAGGATGAGGAATAAATCACGACAAAAAGATTGAACGAAGGTTATGGATAGCATCAATTGGAAAAAGGAAAAAGCAGAATGAAGGATCAACGTTGGATGAATATTGATATCATTGTTTGTTGTTTATTTTTGCATAGCTTGATGTGGTATTTACTTGGCCGGCGCAACTGATAGGAACGCATTGATTCCATGTAGAAATACTCTCGCATTGACACATTACTTTGCGTGAACCACCTAGACTGTTGATTTCATAGACTTATTTATCTCAACTTCAAACATCACGTTGTTTTACACACTTATGAAAGTCTTGCTATTGTAATAATAAACGATCGTATTAAACACGGGGTATACACATCCAGTCCTCCTATGTACATAATTCTTATCTTCACAAGGGATTCTTTACATATCCATTAAACAAAACTTTGTGATCGAAACATTCGTTGCCCTTGAATCATAGCCGGTATCATATCCTTTCCACGAAAACTCATCTGCCATATCGTTATCTTCCCAGTCAAAACTGCTGGGACTGACTGATCCATCATTTCCATGCAGATGTAAATATCAGTACGCCAAACTACGCCAATGCATATGCCTATTTCTTAGATGCATAACAAAAAAGCACACGCTCGAATCAACAAAAATAGTCCAAGTTAATGCGTACATCAACTGCGAAGGTTGCTCGACACGCTGCTCATCTTATCACTGACCCTCTCCTTCAAGCCGCCCATCCATCGGGGTGCCTTGAGACTCAAGCGCACCCGGCCTTCGACTATCATGTTGATCACGTTAAGGATGGCAAAGGTAGTGGAACCGATGGCACGGAAGACAGCAAGGGCGGCGACGGACCAGAGGAGGAAGCGCAGGTAGTAGTTGTCGCCAATGCCTCTAGCACTGTAGATTTCAGACACGACCATGCCGAGGATACCGTTGCCGATCATCCATGTAAGGACCAGGTAGGTACGAACGCTCTTGTAGTAGTCTTCTTGCAACTGGGACTCGCTTGTAGGAGGCTCAGGGACTTCAAGACGATCACGAAGATTGCGAAGAGCTTCATCGTATCCACTGTCAATATCGAGCTGCTCGCTTGGCATTTCCAGCTCAACGGTCTCACCCTTACCCACAGCACCACCAAGATCAGTCTTCATGACGTTGTCACCCTTGGTTCCCCAGGTAACGTCGTGAGTGTTGCAGAAGGCGTAGACTTGTAGAGTGCAAATGTAGCTGGGAAGCAGGATGAAGTACTGTGCCGCAGATGTGATCATATGCCAGGGATCCAAATACAAGATAGACATGATGAAATACATGCCGATCGTCGAGAGGATAGATACAATCATATTGGTGAAGACGTTCTCGCCCATCTTTATTGTCTTATCGTCGCTTGTGAGTTGACGAATGATGATGTAGAAGGTAGCAAAAGTCGTATACATCATGATGATACTGTAAATAATCATACTGGCCAAGTAGAGCTTCTTCGCGCCTTGCGGTCGATTTCCGAGAGAGAGGATAAATTGCGTGGATATCAAGAGCACACAAGAGTACCGCAGGATGTGGAAGATGACTGTAGCAATATTATGCCCGAACGGGTCAATTTTTGGATCCGTTAAACCGCCTGCAACGAAGTAGAAGGTGAGATAGAAGTTGGCCAGGGAGAAGAAGGTGAACATGAGCTGGATGAACTGGTACAAGAACTCTATATGTAGAAGAACCTTGCGAGCAAAAGTATGGTCTGTGAACCAGATCTGCTTGAAGTGAACGAGGGAGTAGACGGCAGCGAAGAAAGCACCGTTGAGCCATCGACGACGCTGTGAAATGAATTCGGGAACAGTATCTATTCTGCATTAGTTTCAGTTCTCAGAAAAGGGCCATGAGGGTATTCTTACCAGGCACATCGGTTTCACCAGTACATCCCTTGACGTACTTCAGGACCCATCTCTCACCACGTTTGGCTACCAACTCCCAGCAAAGAATACGATCTTCAGCGAGATACATGTTGGCAGTGAAGACATCGGCGTGTTGTCCGTGCAGTGTCTCACCCTTGAAGTACTGACTGAGGGGACCGTGACCTGTCTCATCGTTTTGAAGCGCATGGTATCGGTAGGCACTGAGAGCACCAGGAAGGACAGTAATGTAACCAAAGACAGACTCGAGAGGCTTGTCCAGGATATTGGACATTTTGTACTCAAAGTTCTGAGATGCGACGAGAGGGTTGAGCAGGTTGATACCCATCTTACCCTTCATAGCCTTGATCTCTCCACAAGCGCCAGCAACGTTGGAGTCAGTATCAAATGCCTTCCAAAGATGGTAGAGCGAGGTTCCGCTAGGACGAGTACCGACATCGAGCAGGATGCAGACATTGGGATTGAGAGCCTTGCCAAATGCGTTGAAGAACCATCGATGCGAGTTGAGCTTACGCTGGTTCTTCTCCTTGAGACAGAAGATCATCTGGCAAGGAACAATGCCCTTCTCAGCACCCTTGAACTTAAGATCGGCATCGAGGGAGACCTGAGTTGTGTATTCGTAGACGTGGGCCTGAACAGCGCGGTTGTTGACATAGTTCTTTGCGATACCGTGCTGGTAGACACCCATAGCAGCAAGGGCATCCAGGGTGCGAGGGTGAATCTTCTCGCGACCATCTGAAACAATACAAACAACGATCTTTTGCCACCCCGTCTCACCCCAAGTACGAGAGCGTGTTCGAGAGCAGAAGTGGGAGATGTTCTTCATGACAGCGTGCATCGTTCGGGTGAAGCCAATTTCATCTTCGTTGTACATGGTGACACAAATGAACAATTCAGTTTCTCGGACTGTCTTGCCAAAGGTTTGTCGTAGTGTATAGCCCCTTTCAACAAAATCGTCGGGGTCGCATGTGACAGCGGTATATCGCATATGAGTGAACTCAACCTCGCCACGTCGAGGCAAGAAACTGTACAGAATTGTTGGGATCTTACACTCCAGCACCAGTTCACCGTTGATGAGCTGAACTTCCTTTCTTGCCATTTGAGGAGCGCGAACGCCTCTTCGTTGCTGGGCACCAGCGGGCGCAGGGCCATAGTGCTCAACCTTGTCGTAGTCATCCATATCTTCTTCGTTTAGGGTGTCTTGAGACTCTCCAGAAAGGTATGAACTGCGATCAACGGGATGAGGTCGCGCGTCACTCAGGTCAGAATCGGGCGCGAACACATCGTCGTCGTGCCCATGCAAAGGAATAGACACAGTCGCGTCATCTGCAAATGGCGGAACGGCCTGTCTTGAGTTTGAAAATAGAGGCTGTGGAGGAAGTGGGCGTCGTGGACTACCGCCGTATCTCGACGATGGAGTTCCAGGTCGGGGGCTTCCGTTCAAGTCGGAGGGCTCATACATGCCGTTAGTAGGAGGAGGCCTCGATAGATCGGATCTAGTGAAGTCGGACATGCGCGATGAAGGTGTCCAAGGTCGCTCTGGGGAAACATTGCTGCCGTAGGACAGGTATGACCCATCTACATACGACCCATCTACATATGACCCATCTATGTAGGACCCTTCTGGCATGTAGGACCCATGTGGGGGGTTCAATGTTGGAGCGTCATTAAATATAGATCCGGATCTTGATGAGCGAACGCTCGGCTGGTAATGGAGGTTTCGAGGGCTTCGAATACTGGGAAGTTTGTCAGGTGAGTTGTTCCTTAAGCGGCTCAATGGGCGCGGTGGTACGGGAGGGTTCGCTTCTATGCCAAGGTGTTGTTGTTCTTTGTGCACCTTGCGTCTTTCGCTGATCCCCTCGGGAATCTCAGGTAGATCTCGAGGTAGATCTGCGAAGGCGACATGGATGCTGTTTCTGGACTTGTTCTGCAACTTTGCAGTAGGGCCGTCATTAACTGGCCTCTTAGGCAACATGGATTGAGATTCGGCCATTGAACGATTGTATGAAGGAGGGTTGGGTGAAGGTGGTTCCTGTTCTTGGTTTGTGATATTTGCTTCAACTTCATCTTGGCGATCAGGGTTGGACTGGGTTGCCTGTTCTCCCGTTTCTGAAGTCATGTTGAGGATCGTAGGTGAGATGGACAATGGAGGAGGAAACGCTACTGGCGGTTTGAGGGGAGAGGGTGTTGTCTTTGAAGGCGAGATAGAGGGGGAAGTGGAAATGGAAGGGCGTGTAGTAGTCGGGGTTTGAGTCTGAATCTGGTTCTGGTTCTGGCTGGGTGATGGGGGTGGTACATACGTGTGAGAATCATAGTGTTCCTCGGATGTCAACAGTCTCACAGCAGCGGGACTGTAACCGGTGGGCTTGTGATGGAGGTCCTCGTCATCGTAGGGCGGGAGGCTGTAGTCGGGCGGGCGTGACATATTCGGATCCATGGCGAGAGGCTGGAATTGTATGCGGAATGTGGAATGTGGACGCGGGTAGTTGCGACAATACGAGATATTCGAGAATAGCGATTGGAGGTCTCAGAGAGCGAAGGTGACTTGGCTTTGCTTCTGTCTTTACGGCCTCTGCCGCTGACTTCCAATCGCGTCGAGTATAACAGAGTAGAGTTGGTGTTGACGGCGCCTCTTGTTGGTAGTTTGAAACTCTGATATCAACGAGGCGTTGGCTGTTGGAGCAAATGGTCGGTGTAGGTTTAGATCGTCGCGAGGAGTAGACAAAGACGCTTGCGAGACAAAAAAAGCCGAAAAGAGAGACAACAACGCGCAATGTATCTCAAAAGCAACACAATGAATGAATGATTGTCTCCTTTTTTTCTGTTGCTTAAGACGTTGTCGTACAATAAAGCACGGAAGCGAGCGGAGCTTTGATCGGGTATGGTTGTGGGTATGTGAAATGGTGGGGGAAGCTTAGCAAGTCAACCCAAACAAATTACGTCGAGTCGTTGGCATAGCAACCAACTCAATTGGGACCTGCCTGGTTTGACGCGGAAGGTCTCACAACCTTTCGACGGCCCGCACTGTTGGATTGTTTCAGTGACTGGGAGATGGTGAAGGGTGGATTATCAATGGACTACAGTGGGCTACAGTGGACTACAGTGGAGGTTGATTAATGACATGCATTTCTTCACAAATGCAGTTTAACTATACTCTTCAATTGCAATGATTTGACCTCAATCTCAGTTGAGTCCTCTATTATTGTGGTACGTAACGTTCTTGTTTAGGTGATTACCGAGCTACCTTATTAGGCACAGCTCCCTGTAAGATTCGATTTAACCCAGCAACAGAGAGCACAGCCTTGTATCAACCAGCCATGGCGCTTAACATAGTGGGTATACAACGGTCTCGATCCGATCCCACTCGCCAGCGCTTTGAGAGCACGGAATGGAGATATCCCGATCTTATTAACATCAATCAGAGGAAAGCTGGCATTTAGTTCGTTCGCAAACTCCTTTGTTATCTGGAAAGCTTAAACAACAACTTTTCGACGCCGCAAAAAGATGTCAACAACCGGCAGTTTAAGCTTGGACCTATCTTCCAGTTCAAGAACTGGGAAGTTATCAAGTGGGTTTATACCCTGCACCTGTCACGTCAACCACGAGGCGAGATCACGATCGTAAAACCCGACACCAGGGTCTGTACTGTGGGTGAAAGCACGGAGGTAAAACTGAGCATCTGCCTGTGGCTTTGGAACTGCTACCATCGGATAATACAAGAGTTGAGAGAGGGAAAGGATCTTCTACACATTGAGAATGAGTACCGTTAGATGTCTTAGACAGAAGTGCTCCATTTTATTTTGTTTACCTTAGACTTCAGTACAGTCCCGTGCAAAAGTTCCGATAAGTAGGTAGGATACTAAGCTCTACTAAAATAATCATAATAGGATAAAACTGATATAAGATTTATGATAATTAGGAAGATTTTGATGGGAATTTAAAAGTTATCGAAACTTTTGCACACCACTGTATTAACGACAACCACCTTCGCTTAACTCTAATTGCAACGAGTTGCTACATTTTCATCGCCCTTATCTCACCTGGACGAAAAAAAATCATAGATAGCCTCGAATATCAATCGTTGATGAAACTTAGAGGAATATGGTAAACAAAAGTTCCATAGCACTCCGACTGGGCCATTAACATTACACAGCTTCGGTCCCTTGTTGCTGTATACCCCGCTACAGGTGACAATAAGTTCCGCACATCAAAGGTCCCCGTAGAGTCGTCAAATCAAGAGATACTCTGGCCAAGTGCTATCAGAAACAAAAAGACATATCTCTTCTAAAACATTGTCCAGAAATTATGTATAGTTATTAGATTTGTATAAGTTATTCATAATTCACTATATAAGTTCTAAGATATTCAAAACATTATCTTGCTATGGTGTGCGAGTTTTATTATCACCGCCTTAGATACGAAGCTCGCCATAGTGGAGACAAGTCACTAAGCTTCCGTCACCCGAGGCAGCTCTTATCATTGAGAGACATGATCGCCATTCCAAAGCTCTCCTCTCCTCTTTCATCTTTTCCGTTTCTCATAACCATAGAACATCAACCATTGACCATTGCGAGCTTCACCCAAAGAAGCAACAATGGATGAAAAGGCCCAGCTTCCGCCTTATAGCTCCGTTTCGCTGCCGGCGCCTATTGCATCCATCCAGCAGCGCAGCAGGCGATCGATACGTCGCTCGCGTGCCATCAGGCTCTTTGCTTTAGCATGTCTAGCCTTCGTCGCCTTTGCACAGTGGCGACAACTCACACCACGAAACAAAACTACGTTGTCTATTCAGAAGCTTAACGAGGACCTCAAGACATGCAAGAAGTTCCGCGTGAAGCCGCAGGACCCGCCTGGTTTGGGTCGCGATAAGAATGCTCGCTATATCGATGGTGGCAAGCCAACTTTGATCAAGAATGCTACCATTTGGGTTGGAGAGCCCGTCAAGGGAACTAGCCAAGAGGATGCATACGCTGGTAAAGGTTGGGAGTGGGTGCAGGGCGATGTCTTTCTTGAAAAGGGTCTCATTCAACGCGTTGAGAAGGATATCAAGACTGCTTCTTTACCTGATGACACTGTTGTGTACGAGGCTCATGGCCGACGATTGACGAGCGGAATTGTTGATACACACAGCCATGCTGGCGTGTACCCACTGCCATCTCTGGAGGGCAATTCTGATGGCAACGAGATGTCGGATAACATCACGCCTTGGGCCCGAGCTATCGACTCTCTTCTTCCTCTTGACCCTCAAATTGAAGTTATCAAGTCAGGCGGTGTCACAACCTCACTTATCCTCCCTGGGTCTGGCAACAACATCGGCGGAGAGGCTTATATCATCAAGCACGCCGTTGGCAAAGCCGATGGGCGTAAAGAAATCAGCGCCGAAGACTTACTTGCCGACCCAGACCGAAATTGGCGATACATGAAGATGGCATGTGGCGAGAATGCGAAGCGCGTTCATGGTGGAGTTGGAAAGAGACCTTTTAGCCGTATGGGTGAAAGCTACGAGTTCCGCCACGCCTTTGAACAAGCTAGAGATTTGATCCAGAAGCAGGATGACTGGTGTGCCAAGGCCGAGTCCCAGGGCATTGAGTCCCTGGATGAGTATCTCCCCGGTGAGATCGCCTGGGAGGCCCTTACTGCTGCGCTTCGCGGTCAAGTCCATATCAACACCCATTGTTATACCATTCCCGACTTGGAGGCTATGGTCGATCACACCAACGAGTTCAAGTTTCCCGTCCGGGCTTTTCACCATGCCCATCAGACATATCTGGTCCCAGAGGTACGGGTTTATTATTCAACTGAAGCTTTTTATACTGACAGCTTATCTAGATCCTCAAAAGAACCTGGGGTGGACGTGCTCCTGCATCAGCTCTATTCGCCGACAACATGTTCTACAAGACGGAAGCATACATTGGCTCTGAGTACGCTGGCAAGATTCTTAACGAAAACAACCTTACAGTGGTGTATGTCAGCGACAACCCCGTTATCAACGCGCAGCATGTTCTCTTCGAAGCCGCCAAGGCATACCACTATGGTCTCCCTTACCACGTTGCCCTAGCTAGTGTGACGTCTGCTCCCGCTGAGCTTCTTGGAATGGGCAAGCGGCTAGGAAAGGTCAAGCCTGGCTTCGATGCTGATGTCGTTGTCTGGGATAGCGATCCTCTCAGCGTCGGTGCAGCTCCAGTGCAAGTCTGGATTGATGGCACAGCTCAGTACAAGAGCCCTATCGAGTTACCTAAAGCACAGGACGCAAAAATATCCGTCGAGAAGCCTGCTGAGATTGTCGAAGAGCCTAGCAAACTTGATAGTGTGCTCTTCACTGGCGTCACCAAGGTGCTGCTTGAAGATGGCAAGACCTACGAGTCTCAAAACAAGCCAGTCAATGTGGTTGTCTCCAAAGGCAAGATCTCTTGTATCGGTAGCTGCGATCAGGAGTTCGACGCCGTGGCTGCGACTGGTGCAAAGACAATTGCACTCAAGAATGGTTATCTGACCCAAGCATTCACGGCTGTGGGTGGCACTTTAGGCCTCAGCGAAATTGACGCAGAGTCGGTAACCAACAACGGACCCAACCCATTGTTCTTTTCCAGAGCCATTGACGGACTTGCACTTGACTCGAAGAAGCTCCATGTCGCAGCCCGCTATGGTGTCACCAGAGCCATCTCAGCGCCGAGCTTTGTAGGTGGTGCAACTCATTTTGGCACCAGCGTTGGCTTCCTGACTTCAGCCTCGACGAGCCTTGAAGAAGGCGCTGTTTTCGCTCCTGATCTGGCAGTTCACTACACCCTGGATGTGAATGTTCGAGGCACAACTAGTTACTCGGCCGCTTTTGGTGGGCTGAGGAACAAATTGCTTGCGGCTTCTACATCTTCGGGACCTGTTATCAACCCGTTCTCGGAAGAGGCATACCTCAAACAGGTGATAAACGGTGAGCGAGTTTTGGCCCTCACGATCAACAGCGCAGACGGAATTGCGACAGCTCTTCGAATCAAGTCGGAGGTTGAAGGGATTCTCTCGATAGTCGATACCGCGGAACGAGCCCAGCGTCTCAAGATGGCCATTATCGGCGGCGCAGAGGCTCATATGGTTGCCAAAGAACTTGGAGAGGCCGAGGTTGGCGTGATTCTCTCGCCATTGCAGTCAATCGGCGACAGCTGGGACTCACGGCGTGTGTTGACTGGCGCACCGCTCACCAACGGCACAGTCGTCGATGCCCTGGTCGACGCAGGGGTCAAGGTGGCTATCGGACTGCAGGAGGATTGGCAGCTCCGTGATCTCGGGTTCTCAGCGGGAACCGCATTCAAGAATGGAGGTGGAAGGCTGAGCGAGAAGGAGGCCATTGATCTTGTTAGTGCTAACATTTACAAGATCCTGGGAGCAGATGAGGCATCATCTGAGGATTCTAGACATTTTATGGTGACGGAAGGTAGCCCGCTTGAGATTGGGTCGCGACTTAAGGCGGTCGGACATGGTAGAGATCAGGTATCTGTGTTTATCTAGTCGTATATGACTGCATGTAGTTGCTCAGTTGAATAGATTGAGAGAAGTACTTAGGGAGGACAATTCATTCAGTATTTTCCAACTGTTACAAATATCAGGATAATAATTATATGATTGTCTAAAGTTCAACAGATGTGTTTGCCACTGGTATGTTCGCCACAAGAATGTGATGGACAAAGACAAGACACTGAATTACACTGAATTATCCTCTTGAGGCCAACATCAGAGCATACTTAGACTTTCAGTGGAAGTTACAGTGGGAGCCGAGCCCAGCAGCCGATTACAAATGGCCCGCCCGCGCGGGAAACAAGTGGAGCCTCGCGCGCGGGTAATGACCAAGTAAGACACAATTGGCTGGAAAACCCCTTACGCCTCTGGGGAAATCGGCTGAGCTTCTGAGGTTCTCGGAAGTAGAGAGCGGAATCGGAAAGTTTCTCCACAGTTGAAGCCATGATGGGCCACCCTGTATCTTTATCATGAGAGGATAAATAGCTGTGAGGACCCCGCCATGATAGAAAGTTGTACACAAGAAAGATTCAGTAAAGCACAGTCACATACAATTCATGTTAAATTGCGCTCGTGTTGTACAAAGATCCATTTCGACCATACTCCCAAAACCATTGATCTCTCAGATACACACACGTTCATCCACAATGTCAAAGGTTGCACCTGTGGTTGCGCTATCCCACGGCGGTGGTAAGTCACCAACACTTCACTCAAAGTTAACCATGAGAACCACCCAGACAGCTAACACTACCAGGTCCCATGCCCCTCCTTGGTGACCCTCAGCACAAAGACATCATCTACTCCCTCAAGAACCGTGTCCCCAAGATCCTCAAGCTCGGCACCCCAGACCAGCCCCGAGCTATCATCCTCGTCACCGCGCACTGGTCCACCGCACGGCCCACCATCTCTTCAGGCTCGTCTCATAAACTGCTCTACGACTACTACGGCTTCCCTCGCGAAACTTACTCTCTCAAGTACCCAGCGCCTGGACATCCGGAGGTTGCACACGAAATCGCCGATGCTTTGCGTGCAGAGGGTTTCACCCCTGAGCTTGACGCCGAGCGAGGGTGGGATCACGGCGTGTTCATCCCTATGCTGCTCGTCAACCCCAAGGCCGACATCCCTATAGTGCAAGTCTCGGTGCTTGAGTCCGAAGACCCAGAGGAGCATCTCCGCATGGGTGCAGCGCTGGGTAAACTGCGCACCAACAACATCGCCGTCGTCGGCTCCGGCTTTGCGAGCTTCCACAACATTCGCACCATGATGGCGATGGGCAGCGCAGGGCCTGAACAGCGGGCGCAGTTCCGGACATTGTCTGACCAATGGAGCAATACGCTGACTGACGCGGTCCTCAAGAAGGATGCGGATGAGCGATGGAAAGCTCTCAAGGGCTGGAGGAAGTTTCCCTATGCTGATATGATGCATCCGCCGAGAGCAGGGGAGCATTTCATGCCATTGCTTGTGTGCGCGGGTGCGGCGAGGGATGGGGAGGAGACGAGGAAGTATAGTGATGATTATGTTGGAGTTGAGATTAGCACGTTTTACTGGGGATCCGAGGATGAGAGCAAGCTGTAAATGTTTCCTAGAAATCCAATCCATATATATTATTAAGCTAAGATATTTGTTAGCGTTGTGTAGTATCACGGTTACATCATTCAGTATGCTTCTTTTTAAAGTTGTGTGGGTGTTGTAGCCGTACCTTATTAGGTGGGTTGAAGTAGATATACCTAATTTTATGGTCTTAGAATCATCTAACCTTTGAGGAGTTTGGATAATAATAGTTAAAGATTTATGAGATATTCTAAAATGTTGCAACTTTTTACAAAGACTATCCTAAAACTGTCTTATTTTATGCTTATATTATAGTACTACAGCTGCTTGGATACCCCTCCTGTCAACCTCACCTACTCACCCAATTGGTAACTCCATCTCACTCCCATTGGAACAACCCCCCTGCCATTTTTCATGCCCCATCCCCTGATTTACAGGAACAAATACTCCTTTGGAAGGCGAATTAGATCTGCAGTAGCACTTCGCAAACAACTTCTGTAAACTCAAAACCCACTTATCGTGACCCGCTGCCGTCATCAGTGTCTTGGCTTGCTCATTTTCGCCCTCATAAGGAGGCTTGTCTGACGTCAAGACGGAAAAGAGAAGAAAAAAACCACACATCAGATAACCCAGAAACATCCTAGACATCCAATAAACACCTGCATGCACTGCATTCTTTACACATTTCTATGTTGTAAAATATGATCAAAACTGGTATTCGTTCTTGGCCCTGCCGTTTAAATAGAGCTGGCACTACCAGGCAGTTCTCTGCTTTTACCGCACCTGCTAGATCTTACACATACCAATTTCCACCTCAACTACAACACCGCACACTCTTACCGTTGCCATCTAAGAAATTATACACAACAGCGAGCAGCATGGGTCAACATTACAAACCTTCCATAGACGCTACCGTCGTTAGAGTCTTCGTCCTGGAGACTGACACTCCTCACCCTGATACCCAGAGCGAGCGAGGCTCGTTCGGCGAGATTCTGCATAGTCACTTCTCACGGGCTGGCAGTAAACACCATCCTCCTCTGGGCGTTGAGACAGAGCAGGTCTTTGTCGTGACCGAAAAGGGCGGCCGCATGCCAAAGGTGGAAGAATTCGAAAAGTACGATGGTTTACTCATCACAGGGAGTATGTATGACGCGCACGGCGACAACCCTTGGATTCACGAATTACTCGATCTTTTGAAGCGTAAGTTTTTCTTTCAATGACTCTTGCGATGATATATGCTGACTGACTATTCAGAACTGTGGACAAAGCGCCCAGACTTTCACTTCACAGGTGTTTGCTTCGGCCACCAAATCCTCAACCGTCTTCTAGGAGCCAAAGTCGGTCCCTCGCCTACAAACGACTGGGAACTAGGCCACAGCGCCATCACCTTGACACCCGTTGGCAAGCGTCTCTTCCGTACCCATGACGACAAGGTCTACCTTCACCAAATGCACCAAGACCAAGTCCTCGAGGCTCCCACCGTCGAGTCAGCAAAGGGCCTGCTCGAGCCCGACACGGACATCCACGTCTGGGGCAAGAGCGACCACACGTCCATCCAGGGCGTGTACATCCCCAATCGACTATTCACTTCGCAGGCGCATTTGGCCTTTGACGAGGACATGGTCAAGAGGCAGATCCAGATGAGAATCGACAGCGGTGGGATCAAGGATTTGGAGCATGCGGACAAGGCGGCCGAGACGGCGGATCTGGAACACGATGGAGAGCAGGTTGCGTCAGCGATTCTGAGGTTGTTTAGGTACGACGATGATGGTATGTCGTGGGACTGAGCTTGTTGGGTGTATACTGTGATTTTAGGGCGAGGGGTATTCGGAAAATGGGTTGTTAATGATAATGGATTTTGGCATATGCGACTTAATATAAGTGTTTTGGAGATGTATCAAGACAGCACCGATGCTAGAGAGTCGGAGATTACTTGACGTGATGGCCGTGACAGGAGCCGGTGAGAATGATAGTAGTTGCCCATCAATGGAGAATGTTTAATGTCGGATTCTGTCAATGGTGAACTATTGTGAGTACTGAATATGGACTTCCTAAGAAGAAACAACTTGACTTAATAGACGGGTGATTATTACTACCTGTATCCTTAGCCTGCTTCAACAAAAGCCACGAAGATCAACGTATATCTCCATGACAAATCTGTAAGATATGGCCATGAATTATAACATCTCTTGTATTATTTAGACTATTTTATTCTATTTTATTTATGAAGATCTTTTTGTAAGAATATGAAAAATCTAGTCTACATTATGATAAAAGTTCTACAATCCTTATGGGTATTACTTCTGTCCTTCTTTTTCTTATCTATAACAACCAATAAAAGAAGCCTTCATATTCTCGGTAGGTATGCCTTCGCTAGTATCTCCCAGAGTGTTGCTGTCTACTCGGTGATGTTGAGGACTGTGTCGCTCTTAACGTAGGGGCTCAATACTTGCACCAGCTGCTTACTGGCCGCGAGCCCTTCCTCTCTATAGATGTAAAAAAGCCTATGTCTAATGAGACCAGAATGTGGTCTTTAATATTTCCGTGGCTGTCTGATATACCACTGCTAAGCTGAAGATTTGTGATTAGAGCAAAGTCGTCGTCTCTGTTAAACGAGTGTCATCCTGGCCATCCCAGCAGACTGTTGTTGATGGTAAAATCGGGAACAGAGCGACTTGGACACGACACCCTGAAGGTCAGATCTATCCTATTTCTTGAAATCCAAGAAGAAATAAATCGACATGATTTTCTGGATGAAGAGAGTTGGCGGTAACTTATGCACATGTGGCCATCAACCGGGGTAACAATGTCAATAAGGCCAACAGGTTAATCGACTTACAGTATAATTTGTGTACTTCTTTTCGCTGAGCTGAACACGATGAAACTTCACAGCCCAGCAAGGGTTATAACCATGACAATGGGCTTAAGATATAAGACTTTAGAGAAGTCGTATCTCTATATAGGTGGTTTCCTTCAATGTCTTCCCAAACATCCTCCACCAGCAAGTGGTTTTTATAGACGAAACGTTTCACCCTCAAGACATGCATCTTCTCCGTTGTAAGCTTTATCAATGCTCTGATAGCTTCAAATATTTTGCCATGAGATTAATTTGCCTGTTTTGAACCGTCAGCAATCTTGTTGCTTCTTCACCTTACGTCTGTTTTCCTAGAAGCCCATTTGTACCCGCACAACAAATCGAGCACAACCTCCGAAAAGCATAGATCATTTGGACAAACAGCAGCACTCGTGTTCCCAAACCTTGGAATAAACACATAAGCACTGAGAACTAGCCGGCATCACTGAGTTGGCGGGCAATCATAGGATATTGGATGTGAGTATGCATCAATTGCTACTATTAAATAACTCTGACTATAGATAAAACAAACACTTTTCCAAACTCGCTAATTCAGAACGCCAGACCCATTGTTAACACCAATCATGAAACCACAAGCTTCTTCAGCTCCGGCAAAGCCCACTGCTTCATCCACCGAGACTCCAGCAGCTCTTTGGCAGTCATCCTCTCTTCAGGGCGGAACGTAATCATCTTCTTCATCATATCAAGAAAGGCTTCCTTCTCATCCTTGGACATGGGCTTCATGCCACTCTCTTTCCGTCCTTGTTGAACACAGCGCTCGAATCTAACGTCCCATGTGGATTTATTCTCAGTGGTGGGTTGCGCAAGTGCGTGTTCTGCTTCGACGTCTTCGATCCAGTATTCTGCACGCTTGTTGCCGTATGCTGACCACTCTTCTGGGATTTCGCCGAGAAGAGCGACCTGGTCCTGGAGAATATCGTCCTCTGATAGACTCCAGGCGTCGAAAAGTGGGTGTTGGCCGACGACGTTCCAGAGGAGACAGCCCAGACTCCAGATATCGGAGCTGAAGGAAAGAGGCTGGCACACATCTGGGAATTGAGTTTCGGGTGCCCGGTAGCGGATCGGGGCGTTGGAGTATTGCCGTTTTTCTTGGCTGGGGAAATACGATTCACCAAAATCGCCCAGTAGAATCTTTGCATCCGCCAGAGCTACATCCTCGCTCTTCTGGCCCAACCAGATTGGCAGCACGGCGTTTCGCGGGGCATTCTCGTCAACAGGGAGGCCATCGAGTCTCGTTATAGGAACAGTTGTGGGATGGCTGTGTCGCTCGTGAAGTTGATCTGGAGAAAGACGCTTGATCCGATCCGGGAGTTGCAGCAGAATGTTGTCAAGGTGAAGGTCTCCATGTACGGCACCACCTTCGTGGAGGTAAGCGACTGATTGAACTACTTGAGCGGCGATAGCTCGGGCTGTTCGGGGTTGGAAGAGTTTTGAGAAGGATGTATCCTTTGCAAGTCGTAGAGACATCATTGCTGGGTCGTTAACCAGACATGTGTGTCTTCCATTTGGGCCGTCGAAGTGAAAATTATCGGTGATATGTCGAATAAGCGGTCTGCCGGGATGTTTATTTCCAGCTTTAGCCTCCAGACGTTGAAGAACGTCAACTTCTGTCGAATCTTCTCCGAAATCTGCCAGGACAATCTTCAATGCGGCATACTTTTGTTTCAAGATATCCCACGAAAGCCAAACGGTCGAGTATCCACCATGGCCGAGCTTATTGAGGACGAGATAGCGATTGTTGATAGTTTCACCTAGAGAAACGGGATGGAAGCCTCCGTGGCAATACTGCTCAAGATTCTCGACATTTTCGATATAGTTGTAGTTGTAACCCATGTTCATTAGTCTTATGTTGTGATCCTCCATCATCATAGGCGGCGGTTGAGTCGTCTGAGCGGTGACGGTCGCCAAGCCACGAGTGGCAGGTTTTGAGATGAGGCCATTGAAAGTATAGGACCTCCTCCTCGCTTCAGACACTAAATTAAGAGACGGTCGCCGAAGCGACTTAAGGGTGCAGGCAGCCATTCTCACGCAAAGGGTTATCTTCTTTCGGTGAAGGTATTTTGTATTTGTGTGTCCATAGGTGGGGTTTGAGATTGGGCCATTCCGTTATGCTTGAGATGGGTATAATGGATATTGATGCTGTTTGTTGTTATAGGTGAGTGAGAGAATGGATAGATAAAAAGAATAAGGGAGAATAGGAAGAGGAAGAGAAGAGAAGAGTTTATGAGTAACGTCCTGAAGCCGTAATCCGGGGTAAAGGTACCAAGTGTTACTCATAGCTTTGGACGGATGGAGACTCGGCTCAAAGGATGTGGATCCGGGTCCGGGGTTGGAAACCTGAGGCATCAATTCGGCCATGTTCCGAGTAGTACGGTGTGCAGTTTATCTGCAAATAAGCATTTTATTCCCTGGAATACCAGCATTAGATTGCATTAATCACCGGTTTCCCGCGTTAGCGTTGGCGTTCCTTTAACTGATATCGTTATGGTTGTTGATGTCCGGTTGGAATCGGCAAGTTTAGTCGACGAAGCTAGAAAAAGAAAACCATCAAGTCGTATGACTCTATAACGGCATTAGATTCAGCTGATGTAAAACGAGTTTGGTTTCGTTTCTAGAGAAACATGTGATACAATTGAGTTAAAGGTCTTATTTTAGGTGTTTATCATGATGTCTCGCTGAAAATGGATGACTGTTATTCTTATCTTGTGCCTGATAATCATGCCGGTACCGGTCAGTCAATCACATCAGGACATGCGGGTATCCACTCTCCGGATCTAGTAAACACCAACACCATAATCCGGGGTAACTTATCTCTCCAAATTGTGCCTTGTCAGTTGCTTGGCAATCATTCTCGATATAGCAATTCTCTAAAGAGAGATAAGCATTTCAGGAAGTATTGCTTTGGACTAGTTTATCCCAAATATCTCCTCATCAACCGAACGCATTCTTTACCTACAAGCACGTCAGTGACCTTCCATGAATTCAAGACATCACCCAATCAACAATGGTCACGTTTCTCACAACTGCCGTCATGCAACGCATAAAACCTATTGTGGGTTGTTTTTCTGACTCGGTTCCTTGGTCTTAGCCCTCCAGATAAGTGTGGAGGAAACCCCCCTGATACCTGCAGTGCTTGACCGCTTCACCTTGCATAGAAAATGCAACCCTTCTCTTGTTTGGTCTTTGTTCCAGTTCGATGGATGTTTCGTTGCAAAGACTGAACAATGCACGCAGGCTTCAACTTCCGCCTGCCCGGTCTCTTTCGAGCTTGTCTATTCTTAGTGGCGGTGTATCCTTGTGACTGACGAAACGTAAATTATGGGTGAATCTTCAGTCGTCTCTGACTTGGGTAGTGCGATCAATGCACATGCTGAGATAATCAGAAACGAAACGTCTTGAGGAATAAGCGACAAGAATAGCCATTTGGTGTTTCGGAAATTTTATATCCTGTCTAAAATTGGAATGTGGGCTCTCCATACGAATAATCATTCCACTATTGAAACACTTTGTTTTGGGCTATCTAGATAGTTATCTTTTTCTTGCGGTACTACATGCATCTTATGAGCCTACTTGGTCCGGCAATTGAGAGTAGAGCCATATGTTGCATACTAGAAGACATTAGATGACCTGTGGGTAGGTGGTTACAGAATTAAGATAATATTTGGTGATTTTACCGTAGAAAACCCAATTCACTGCTTGAGGGAAATCACGACATACACCTAGCAATTTCTGTTTTACAAGCCAATAACCGCGGCAGTTTTCCGGAAATTTAGCAGACCTGGCTTCAATGAAGTGCTAATCCAGTCCTAAACGGCACTTTATAAATGACTGGCCAATTCCTGGTTACGACGCCTGAGTAGGGAACACTTCACGTATATGTGTCCCACTGCACACAACTTATAACTGTAAACCGAGCGTGCCGTCACGGGACCGGCAGTAGCTCATCAACATCCATATTCCCACCATCAATCTGGCCATATCACTCGCAACACGCCCCATCACTAACATTTATCCAAGTGGATATCAAAGTCAAGTGTCATTCGTGGTATGTACTGAAGACACAAACTATTAATGGACGTATAATTCCGATGTGGCATACAAGGCCGGAGACATAACCGGGTGCGCAGGTTATATCGGAAGCTGTATCCGAATGACAAGGCATGCAAGCCACTACCTCGATACTACTGCTTGTGTTGCCCAACGATATCCTTTTCTGGCATACATGCTCTGCTGTTCCAAGAATTTTGCATCGAAATATAGTTCAGCTTTATGAATTCGGTTGTCTGTTAACGTCGTGTGATACACTATGCATATTGACTGACCACCACCATTGCCATCTTGGCTACACATATCTCTGCATGACTCGTATCAAACCTCGTTATTCTTGATGGAATCTGCATGGGCCGGTCTGTTTGTGATACAGTTCACATTTCTTCAACCAGGAACTTCTGGATTAACCTATCATGGTCAGTCTGAGGCAGTTCCCCGCCTGTAATAACCCCGGATTTTGCTTATCAGCCATGTCTCGCCTTTCAATCCGGTTATCAACAGGTTGCCTCGGTTATCTAACCCCGGACGCCTCCCGCTTGGCTGCATCCAAGTCACACCATCAGCCTTGTTCTAAGCAAGGAATGTGTTCGACTACATTCGATGCTCTCTACCACGCCAATCGGCTGCTGCCAAGTGATGTTGCCTCGTCACATGCAAATGTAGGAAATGAATATCAGAGATGAATAGTTTATAATCATTAGATGTTTGAGCCTGCTTCTCTGAGCGGCCTTATTCTTTCGTGACTAAATACAGAGCTTTTTATAGCTATACCACACATGGGCTCTTCTATCCCTCATGCCCAATTCATAGTAACTTTTTGTACTCCAAACTCCTTCATAACCAAGGTAAATTCCCATGTGTGCTGTATTCCCTTTTTTATAAATGTAGATGTGGAAGTAAGTGAGTCTTCCTTTCAACGCTTCTGGGGTATCTTCTTTTTGCAAATCGGATTGCCGCGTGTCTCATGCAGTTGTGACAAAAGAAAAATGCAAACAATGCAAATATTAATCAAGTAAAATCAATGTGGTGTAAATGATCAGGCGGCAGGATTATTGGCTGTCGTCTTCTGACGAGTTGGAAAGGCTGCTTAGCCGATGAGCGTCAAGATGCTCCAGGCTCTCGTACTCAACGGGGGACTCGATAGCAGGG
>ONZP01000367.1:0-94705 GCA_900312805.1 Fusarium torulosum
CTTCCTACCTTTGTCTAGATACTCCGTACATAGCATGGATAAATAATAAATACAAGACTTGGAGTGTAAGAATATTAAGAATGATTATTTCCTTGTGATATATGTGTTTAGTATTCCTATGACGGCCTATGTTTTGTCTATTTTGATCGACATTGTAGATATTTAGGCATAAAAGAGTACAACTTTAGCTAATCTTGATTCTAGAGAGTACAGACTCAGGAATCTATTTTGCTTCTTGAGGCTCAAGTCTTTCGAAAATCGTTACAAGTGCCGCATTATGTATTTGCAGTACGACTTAAAACTCCAGGTATAGAAACATTCGATGTTTCGCCGAGCGTGCCACCATTCATCATCGCCACTCATTCAGCGCTTCGTGCGTCAAAGAACTCCAAAATCTTCGACAGTTTCGTCAGCTAGTGACATTTGCCAAGACCTTCCGCGGTGGAATGGCGTCCGCACGTGCTCGTTTCGATACCGCCTGGTCGATAAGTGACGGCGGAATGCTCAAAATCCGCTCCAATTGTTAGGGTTCCCAATTGCCAAGACACAGGGTTAAATCTTGGCATACCCCGGGTTAATATCATTGGTCAGTTCGTAACATTTAAGCTTGTTTTCATGCGTTTAAAGGTTCAAGATCGCCGGGGATAGAGATACCAATGTGGGTCTAGTACTCAAGATATCGGTTTGATACAGGGCCTTTGATAACAGTTTCTCAGTCATCTACCTACGATAGAGCGAATATCCTTCCAAATTTGAGGTGCTGGCAAGTCGTTTGTACGCAGTAACTCGACAACAAATGCCCAAAACACCAGAAGCTGTGAATACTTCGTCAAACTCGTCGTGAAACACCAAAAACGGATATCGTGTCTTCTACATTCAGCAACGCTGACTTCTTGAGATCTCCGTAATAACAGCCGCCTCCACATTAAAAAAAAGTTCTCCTCCAAACAGAATCGGTTTCCCAGCACTTGGCATTCTTTGGAGTCGCACCTATTGTGATAGTTCCTCTTGGCGCATCCACCATAATCCCCATTGCAACGCTTCTGGTTATTCTCCTACGTATTATGTAGTACCTGAGTTCACTTCTTTTCGCCGCCGATCCATGGACGCGGCTTATAAAGGCCATGTCTCTCCCGCTCGACTCCAACTTCCTTCCTCTTCACCTCAATAGTTCCTTCAGCCATCGACAATATGGGTCAGAAACCAGTTGAAGAGACTCCCCATGTCTCGGGGCAATCCAACATGCCCATGACTGCACCTGCTCATGCTCTCACCTTTGAACAGGTTGCTCGAGAGCTTGAAGCCAACCTCGATGATGGATTGACTGAAGAAGAGGCCAAGAGGCGCCTTGAAACCAACGGCCGAAACGAATTCGGTGAACAGGAAGGTGTCCAGCCTCTCAAGATCTTTATTGGACAGATTGCAAATGCCCTTACTCTAGTAAGTTGTCCTTCATATGCTTCCTTGATCGAGGGTCATACCCGAACTGGGAAGCTTCAGAGATAATGGTAGAGTCGCTCATTTGCCCATTGGGGGACAGGTTCTCATCCTTGCTATGGCTGCTTCATTCGGCATTCAGTCGTGGATTGAGGGTGGTGTAGTTACCGCTGTCATTGTGCTTAACATCGTTGTTGGCTTCTTTCAAGAGTTCCAAGCCGCCAAGACCATGGATTCACTTCGTTCTCTCAGCTCCCCAACTGCTCACGCTGTCCGCAACGGTAACAATCAGGTTGTAGTAACGGCCGAGATTGTCCCTGGTGACATGGTCGAGCTCAAGACTGGTGATACCATTCCTGCCGATCTTCGTCTTGTGGAAGCTATCAACTTCGAAACGAACGAAGCACTTCTTACTGGCGAATCCCTACCTGTGCGAAAGGAGATCAACAAGACCTTTCCTGAAGACACCGGCCCCGGCGATCGACTGAACGTTGCTTACAGCTCCTCAACTGTGACAAAGGGCCGAGCGCGCGGTATTGTTTTCGCAACTGGAATGTATACCGAAATTGGTCAGATTGCTGTGGCTCTTCGGGGCAAGTCTTCCAAACGTCGACAGCCCAAACGGGACGCTGAGGGTAACACCAATGCTGGTCGCTGGATGCAGGCATGGACTTTGACATGCTCCGATGCTGTCGGTCGATTCCTTGGTGTCAATGTTGGAACTCCCCTTCAGCGCAAGCTTTCCAAGTTGGCTATTCTCCTTCTTGGAACAGCTATTGTGTGTGCCATTATTGTGATGGCCGCCAACAACTTCAGGAACCAGAAAGAAGTTATCATCTATGCTGTGGCGACTGGTCTTTCTATGATCCCTGCGTCCTTGATCGTTGTGCTTACTATCACAATGGCTGCTGGTACCAAGAGAATGGTCCAGAGACACGTCATTGTCCGTAACTTGAAGAGTTTGGAAGCTCTGGGTGCGGTGACCAGTGAGTTGGTTCCATCATGGCAAAGGATTTCACTGACCATTTAGACATCTGCTCCGACAAGACCGGAACCCTTACCCAAGGTACCATGATTGTAAAGAAGGCCTGGATTCCTGGACGTGGCACTTACTCTGTCGGCGCTACCAACGAACCCTTTAACCCTACCCTTGGAGACATTACCGTCACCGAAGACCAACCCAAGAACATCAACTTCCAAAACGAAAAGGCTGAAGGGGCATCAATTGATCCTATTGCTCAAACCTCTCAAGACCCAGGACTGGTCGAGTACCTGAATGTCGCGTCACTCGCCAATCTTGCAACCGTTCACGAAGTTGACGGCGAGTGGCATGCCCGCGGAGATCCAACTGAAATCGCCATGCAAGTATTCGTGTCTCGATTCAACTGGAACCGCATGCGACTGTCAACCGGGGAGAACGCACGCTGGCATCAAGTTGCTGAGTTCCCATTCGACTCGGATGTCAAGAAGATGTCTGTCATCTTCAACGACACCAAATCTCAAAAGCAGTGGGTATTTACCAAGGGCGCTGTGGAACGTGTCTTGACTTCATGCCCTCACTATGCTGCCGGTAATGAGATCCTTGAACTCACCGACGCTATCAAGGACGAGGTTATCAGCAACATGGAATCATTGGCTCGACTTGGTTTGAGAGTCCTCGCTTTAGCTAGTCGAACCGACATCAAGCACGTCGACGACAACGAAGCCGAACTGGACCGAGCAATCTTCGAGAACGATCTCGTCTTCCGTGGACTTATCGGCTTGTATGACCCCCCACGACAAGAGTCAGCACCCTCCGTTAGGAAATGTCACGAGGCCGGTATCAGCGTTCATATGCTTACTGGCGACCACCCTGAAACTGCTCGAGCTATTGCTTTGGAAGTCGGAATTCTACCCAGTAGAATGGCGGATCTCCCTAGCGACGTTGCCAAGGTCATGGTGATGGCAGCATCTGAGTTTGACAGGCTGTCCGATGATGAGATTGATGAACTTCCCCTATTGCCTCTAGTCGTCGCTCGTTGTGCCCCTCAGACCAAAGTCCGTATGATTGAGGCTCTCCATCGCCGCAAAGCCTTTGTTGCTATGACCGGTGATGGTGTCAACGACTCACCCAGTTTAAAGCGCTCTGATGTTGGCATTGCTATGGGTCTGGCTGGATCTGATGTTGCCAAAGAAGCATCGGACATTGTCTTAACTGATGACAATTTCGCATCCATTCTCAACGCTGTCGAGGAAGGCCGACGAATGTTTGACAACATTCAAAAGTTCATTCTGCACGTTTTGGCCGAGAACATTGCCCAAGCCTGCACACTTCTGATCGGCCTTGCTTTCAAGGACAAGAACGGACTATCAGTGTTTCCACTGGCTCCCGTTGAAATCTTGTGGATTATCATGATCACATCTGGTATGCCTGATATGGGTCTAGGCTTTGAGATTGCCGCTCCAGATATCATGCAGCGTCCTCCCCAGAACGTTTGTCTCCCTACTCCTTTCGCTTGCTCTGCTGACATCTCCTAGTTGAAACAAGGTGTCTTTACGCCCGAGCTACTCATTGACATGGTAGTCTATGGCCTTTGGATGTCGGCTCTTTGCCTCGCCTCGTTTGTTCTCGTACTGTACGGCTTCGGAAACGGTGCCGCCGATATTGGAGAGAACTGTAACAACGCTTACAGCGAGGAGTGCAAGGTCATTTTCCGTGCTCGTTCTACAACCTTTGCATGCTTGACCTGGTTTGCACTGTTCCTTGCATGGGAAATGATCAATATGCGAAGGTCGTTTTTCCGAATGCAACCCAAGAGCAAGAAGTACTTCACCCAGTGGATTCACGACGTATGGAGGAACCCATTCCTGTTCTGGGCAATTATTGCTGGCTTTGTCACCATGTTCCCTATCATCTACATCCCAGGACTGAACACAGTCGTTTTCAAGCATGCTCCCATCTCATGGGAATGGGGTATTGTCTTTGTTGAAGCTGTGCTCTTTTTCTTCGGCATCGAGGCGTGGAAATGGGCCAAGCGTATTTATTACCGCCGTCAAGCTCGCAAGTCAGTAGGCGGTGTTACCGATCTCGACAGTCGTGTCTTTGGCAAGTACTTCACCATGGCTGGTGATAGCAACGATGAGGAGAGCAGGGGTGGTGAGAGGGAGAAGAATGTTCAGTGAGCGCCTGAAGTGGATTCATTCTTTCACGGTAATCAACCGGATATGCGAGAAAGCATAGAGGTAAGTAGGTATGTGGAAAAGCATGCCGTGCATTAGGCAAAAGCGACTACCTTGAGAGGTACCTAGGTAGATGAATTAAGACCTCAAATATCGTAACCAATATCCTCATGTGAGATTGTTGCTCAGAAATGTGTAGCCATACGGATCAGCCACGTCTCCATGGGCATCTCTAAGAATTGAGGTAATATGCAGGTTAGATCGAGATAGCAAACAGGAGACTTGCAAACTGGCAACAGGTGGTTGGACCGATGATTCAAGAAGCTGCATTATCTGGCGAGAATGAAGATAACTGGTTGAAGATGCATATGTCTGCTGATGGCGATGCAGACTTGAGTGATTTATGGACATCTAGACCAGGCTATCTACTCGAGATGTCTTCCATCTTGATTCATGAGAAGAAAGTGTTCAATATTCAATGGTCTCAACCCGATTGAAGTTGATTCTTCTCTGGATGACGACTAAAGTTACATCGCATCTGACCATTGCTTTTAAAGCATGTCTCTTGTTGTGTCACGACCTTTCTTCTGAGATGACGTATCTTGAGGCCATCGAGCCAAGCCGAGGAGGGTGTAGAATGGGATGATCCGGGATGAATGTCCAGTCACACATTGCCGTTAATTTACCATCAAATAGACAGAAAGAGTTAGAATGAGACGGCTTAACAAAATACCCCATTATCAGCATCTGATAACTTGTTCTCAAGGACATCCTCATCCAAGGTCTGCAGCTCGCTAACCCTAGTACGTACCAGCCCCTCCAAATCCTGGGGTCTCAGGCCACTGCGTCATTGGATCTTATAGGCCTGCCCCCCCGCCTCTTGGTGATCTGCTCACGAGGGTTCTACATCTTTCTGCTTGATCTCGCGACTTCATCACAAGCACAAACACAACAGAACTGCACGCTCACTTCGACTTCCGTTGATACACTTGCTTATTCACCAAAAGACGCCGCCTCTTGGGCTTTAGCTCTGGCTTGCCGTTAAACCCTTTCAACTTGAGCTTCCGCGATTTTATTTCAAGATGGCTTCTGCTGTTGACTCTCCCCCGGCGCACTCGCCTCCTAGCCATCCTCCTCAACGACCCAGAGGTATGTAGCCTTTGCATTAGAAACCGTCGCTTTCTAACAGCCCTAGGCATCCTCAAGAACTCGTATCAAAAATCTCCACCAACCTCACCGAACCACGACGCTTCTCCCAACGAGAAGGAAGTTACTATTGCCAACACGCAAATCAACGCTGGCCACCGTCGTTTGTCCTCTGGAGCTCGCCCTTCAGGATCTCGCCGACAATCCGGCGCCAACAGCTCTATCGGCGACACACTCGAACCCTCTCAACGACTCAAGTGGGACGAGGCCAACCTATATCTCACCGAGCAAGAGCGCTCCTCTACTATGAAGATTACAGAACCAAAGACTCCCTATGCCAAACACTACGACCCGGCCGAGGACCCGTCTGACGAAGAGGAGGATCCTCTGGCAGACGCTGGTTCTCGTGTTAAGAATTCACGTCCAAGCCGTGAAGATGACATTCCAGGCCTTTCGCTGGGCGAACCGGAGGAGGAGATCCCGGAAACGGGCGCGCCGTCACCCCGCAGCGAAAAGAGCGTCCACGTCGACGACGAGAGCAGCATCGGCCACGACGCCGAGGCAGAACTGGCGGGCATGTCTCCCGAGGAACGTGAGAAGCACCGAAAGTTTGAACAGCTCCGCAAGAGACACTACGAAATGAAGAATGTGGCCCAGCTTCTGGGCCACCCCGAGGAACTCGACGACGATGATGACGAGGGCGAGGGTAACGTGCCACCTATGCCACGGGTACCCAACGGCTCCTCGTAGAAGGATACTGAACGGCAGGAAACAAGGTCGGAGACACAAGGAATGTCTGGCTAGGAGGACATTAGGCTGGAGGACATTAGGCTGGAGGACATTAGGCTGGAGGACATCAGGCTGGAGGGCATTAGGCTGGAGTTTTGAGGACATCATTATAGGGCGTTGGCAGAAGCAGCGGAGGAGTGTCAAGCTGTCTGAATACTCGCTCGCTTTGAGGATTCTAATGGATGAACATCGTCGGGAACGCAAGGGCACATCATGGTTTCGGTTTCGAATTCGCATTAGATAAGGACATTGCATTTCCTAGGATTGATTTACGTCTGGGGCATGTACCCAGTTGATCGTCTCATATTCATTTGTGGGGTTCGGTTTTGTTGGATATTCCATTCAGAGTAGACCCTTTCGTGCAAGCTCGATCTTCCGGGCCGTCTCGCCTTCACGGAAACCACCACGGGACACGCAGAGACGTAGTCCTTCACCTAGTTCGAACTTCTCTTGTTGAGCATCCCAGGCGCAGGGACAGTGGTGAGGGAAATGGACGCAAGCGAGGGTATCGGGGCAGAGGTACTTGTCGCAGACGGCTACATAGTGTTAGTTTGAACATAGATAATAGTTTCACAACTCACAGTTCTCGTAATTGTGCTTATAATGGTTCGCATCACTAGGGTTGTTTTGTTGTTGCGGTTGATGGTGCTCGTTGCCGCCCTGTTGACCAAACATCTGATCAAAAAAGCCACCAAACTGGGCATTTACCAGAGTCAGGATGGAAAGAAGAGCAAAGATGTAGCGCATTTTGTTAACAAAAAACAATGTGTTGGTCGTGAATACATCAAGTTCAAGATACTCTTGACAGCTATTATGCGACGCTGTCCACATCCTTATCGATAAGCCCCATGACTAAGCGCAAAAACTCCATCTCCAGATTTGGATTCGAACAAGCATCACAGCTCAGCTAACCTCAGCCCACATCACTCCGAAATCGCTGGCCATGAGGTTCCTCACAATACAGCGGCCGATATTGGCTGCTGTGGCCAGTCTTGCTCGGCCGGCCTTTACGCCCATTGCTCCTCTGGGCGTCCAATTGGCCAATTCCCTCGTCCAGGGTCATCGATTCGCCTCGGTCAAGTCACAGGGAGCGTACAAGAAGAAGCCCAAGAGGGGTATTCCCAAGAAGCTGGGTGCAAAGCGTACAGGAGGTAGGTTATAAAAGTCTGAATGCTGGGGCTGGGCTGACTGTTCAGATCAATATGTCATTCCTGGAAACATCCTGTACAAGCAGCGAGGTACACTTTGGTGGCCTGGCGAGAACTGCATCATGGGCCGAGATCACACTATTCACTCGATGGCAACCGGTTACGTCAAATACTACCGCGATCCCGCACGACACCCCGACCGCAAGTATATTGGTGTCGTATTCGAGAAGACCGATACTCTACCATATCCTCAACACGCCGAGCGCAAGCGACGACTTGGCATGAGTGTCTTCCCCATCAAAGAAGCCGCTGCCAAACCCGAAGTGTCTCCTTCCGGAATTCCTTTCCAGGTCACTCGTATTGAGGCCGGCGAGCCAGACAGACTGCTCAAGCTGCGCAAGGATTACAGCTACCGTGAAGACAACTGGGCGATCGGAAAGTTGGCCAGGACAACAGGCCTCAAGACGAAGCGATTCAGGACACGAAAGCAGTGGTTCCGACACAGAAGGTGGAGACGTGAGAGGGAATTGGAGGGACAAAGGAAGGCTGAGCAGAAGAGGGCCGAGAGCGGTGAGGAGTTAAAGGCTGTTAAGATGGTTAGCAAGAAGCAAGCCAAGAAGGCTGCTAAGGCTTCTAAGAAGAAATAGGCCGGTGTGATGGATGTAGGGCAAGCATGTATGATTTTGTGTAGTTACTGTATATTATGAAGACTAGACATGTAAATCTGCATTATTACGTCTGTGAATCACTGAACCAATCATTGAATGCAGAATCAGGCCTTGATAATTATTGAAGGTGTTGAGTTTAATTGAATCAATTATACAGGTACCTAGGCAGTGTTGAGGAGGTCCCTGTTAGCAGGTAGTTTGCACCTTGCTTTTGCACAGAGCTACCTTGCCCCCTAGCCGCCGCGCTACAGCCTCAACCGCGTCGGCGCGTCTCTAATCAATCAACCACCTAGTTCACCTTCACCTTACTCGACTTATAAAATAACGGCCTTTGTAACACTTGTACAAAGGCTTTGTTTTTGGGATCTATTCGGTCTCTTCTTTCACTAATATCTAATATCATCCAGTCTGCAGATGAAAGTAACGAACTCAGTCTCGATTCTCACATCTAAGCTCGATGCTTGAGCATTCACAGCAACCGAACATGTCCTCGAGGGAGGAGTCAAACAAGATAAAACCTCCAAGCTTCTCACCTTGGAGTTCAGTCAATAAACCCAAGACTAACGGTCCAAAACCTGCACGTATTGTCAGCAACATTATGGAAAACGCAGCAGTTAAAGCTTCAGCAGCTGGAATTCTATCGAGCAACCCAAGAATCCAAGCCGCGCAGTCAGAGTGGGAACGTAGAAGTCAAGGTAAGTTACACATGCAACGGATGCAGATGCATCTGACATGAACCAGGACAACCTCCAACAAGGCCTTCTTCTATAGGACCACCTGGGGCATCTTCACTGATACCTCCTCAACTAAAGAGGAACTCCCCAGCTTCAGACATGCCAGCTGCAAAGAGGCAGACTACTGAGAACACCAAAGAAACTCTGACTTATGCTCGCGACAACGCTCATCGCTTTACGGAGGCGGAGGTGGCAAGGCAAATGGCCGAATTGACCGGTGCATCTATCAAAAAGAGTGCGATGTTTCATGCACCGCAGCACGCTCCGCCGATGCATTTCGCTACAGGGGCTGAATTGCTCAAGAAATACACTGGTCAAGGTTCACCATCACCAACTCCGACACAAACTCCAGTACCTGTACCTGCGCCGGGGCTAGCCAAGTCGCACAGTGCTCCGTTGGCGGGTGATAAGATTGTCGCGATCCCTATGGCTGATGCCGATCGATTGTACAGTTTGTATCCTCGTATGTGTTCTCTGCCATTGCAAGTGCCTTCTGACAAATCGCAGTACCTGGAGGTGGAACAATCTCAGCCCGTGGTGCAATAATTCCACCAAACTACAAACTCCACGACGATCCTGAGCTTCAGTTTATCTGCCCTGTGCGAGACTGTCGCCGTTTGTTCAACGGACTCAAAGGCCTTGGTGGTCATTTTGGTGCTGGTCACTGCTCGACTACCTTTAACGACAATGGTGATGGCACATTGACCAAAGTCGGTAGCTACCAAAGGAATGGTCCTGGCGGTATGCCTGGCATCGTTGTGTCCAAAAACCCTCTTCCTCCTGATGCACCACCCCCAGTGGATCCAGGATTGTCCATGTTTGCTTCATCGCATCAAACCCGCATCTCTCGAGCTGCAGAACTGGAGAGGAAACCCACGCGTCTTCAAGGGTCTATGAGTCAACCTCCAGCTCCTCCCGTGCTTTCAGATTCCTCGAACGTCAAGTCTTACCTCCACCAACATCTTAGCCCCGCTCAAAAGGCACACCGCCGAGAAGATATCAACTTTATGCTAGCGCTATCTCGCAAACGCGACCTCCCTGAAAGCTGGAAGCAAATTCACCGTGGCAGCAATCTTGATCTTAACCACTATGCTTGTGCATTGGCATACCTCACTGGCAGAGTGGTCACTGGCAGTGAACAGTGTATAGTCAACACAACACGACCATCCGCGCGACTCTCACAGCCTTGCATCGCCCTCCCTTCGAGTATGCCTTTATCGGCAAAGAAATCGTTCTCTAGTCTGGAGTCTTGTGTTGGGTGTAGATACTGGTGTCATCTTCAGCGACGCTCAAACGGTTGTGATTGGTGCCCGGACCCTAAGAGTGGACGAGGAACCTCTGGCAGTTCAGTGAGGTCATCTTCATCTGGGGAAGTCAGCCAGGGAATGGACGTTGATATTGAGGAAGTGATCGAGGAACCAATCGAAACCGTGGAGGAGGCTGTTCAAGAGCTTAAGCGAGCCAAGAGGCGTTCCCCCATCCACAATACCCAAGTCACCATGCGAGATCAATCCTCGATTGGCATTGTAGACAGACCAGGCCATGTGGGTGGCGTTGAGCTTGAGATGGAGGATTGGGAGGTTGCTCCAGGAAGGGTGAAAGATGATTCCTCAGAGAGTAAGTTTACATGTTTACACACCAATGAGGCCATCACTGACACATCTAGACATTGCCTTCTCCAACTCGTACCTGACTAGTGGACAGCCCGTCACCGTTTCCGAGGACATCAGTTTCAATGTCATCGTCCTCAAGCCGGGTAGTGCCAGCCACTGGAAGGTCGAGGATGACAAATTGCGAACATGCTCTGTCGCAGCAGGTAAGGTCCGAGTGACAATGGGCGAGCAGACGTTTCAGATGGGTCCAAACGGCATGTTTGTTGTTCGACCTGGACAGGCTTGCAAGGTTGAGAATCGACTCTACCTAGACTCTGTGGTGCACTGCACTACTATGGGAGATTTTTCGCTGCAGTAATGGGCATATTGGGTGATTGGAAATAGATGCATTGCTGGGTTACTCATCGGTCAAGGAGTTTGGAGCGCTTTTATTCGTCGTCGTATTCAATCATCGCTCGGGAATTATATACAGTGGGCGTATTAGAATTTCGCTGCATTCTGGTATTCGAAGATAAACGAAATAAGACTAAATTATACCTCTAAACTCCAAACCTCGCTCCCAAATCTTCAACCCTCAACTCAGAAGGTCTGGGGTGATCACTTCGCCAACTCCCAACAGCCATGGCAACATACAACAGATTCCATCGCGGACCATCCGGAAAGCAAACAAATTCATCAATCATCATTTCAACCAACGGCTTGAACTTCTTCAACACAGCTTCGGTCCCTCGGCCCTCCACGAGAGCCTGTAGCTCATCAGCTTCGGATGGCTCGAGATATTTCCTCAGGTGGCTCTCAACCTCGACAGGTGTCTTCCACCATTCTGGGCCTTGACCTTTGTCCGCAAGTTCTTGCTCCATTTTCTTGCGCAGGTTAGGAAGCACTGATTTCCACATCAGTTCACTCCCGGAGTGGGGCGAGTCGATGAAGCCTTTATGTTTATACTCAAGCCGAGCCAATGCGAGAGATAGCATGAATCTCCTATCATTGAGATGTTTGGAGTGGTTGAATAATCGGTCCATAGGGTTCAAGTCAGGCGGTCCAGGCTTTCCCAGCAGGTTGAGCTTGTACGTCTCCCAGAGTGAAACTGTGTTTCGTGTACACGCCCAGTATAAGGTCCCCGCAAAAGTGTAAAGGCCATCGCCGAGATATTTGCCCGCATCTGAAGGCGCCTCAAAGATGCGAACCAAGCGATCTGTGTTGGTCCACACTTGCTGCTCTAAACTCAGACGAGGTGTGGTGGTTTCTCCAAGTGCTTGTGTATGCAGATGGATGTCAGAGGACAGTAACCTCGACATGTACGAGAGCTTTTCAGTGGTGATTGGATCTACTGCAGATGAGCTGGAGGAAGTCGTCAAAGCAGTGCTCTCGCTACTGTCGTCAGATCCAACTGTCTCTCTAGCCTCTGCGAGGGCAGTCTCGAGTTCCTGGTCTTTACCGCCACGCTTCTGAGCGACCTTTTCTATTCTTTTGAGAGCATTTCTCAGCCTCTGATTCTCATCTTTAAGAGTGTTAAACTTTGAGGCGTGGCGCTTGCGATATTCGCGCTGTGCAACTCTGCTGCGCTCTCGCTTTGGCTGTTTTTCCATGTTAGTTGATGGATCAAAGTAGGTGTTGTGTGCTTGGTAATCATCCACTGCTGGAGGTAAGGTATCCACTCACGTCTTGGTTATCTCCATTACCAGGCGGTGACATTGAGAGAATAGCAGGGCATTTACTGGCCTGGAGACCTAGGACCTCGGAGAATGAGCAATGGTGCAGGTTGTGAGTGATCAAGTTGCTTACTGAGAAGGATCAAGTAACGTTATGAGGCGTTATATGGTGGCTGGTGGGGTAAGCTGTCTAGGGTGAGGCGTCAGTAGACTAACACTGATTACAATTGGCAACGCAACACAACGTTGGAACTCGCATGTTTGGAACGATGTGGTGCAGCGACTGTGCAACTATCTTCAGGATCGATAAGATGGGGAAATGTATATAGGAGCGGAAGAATGGCATGAAAAATGTGCAATACCATCACTCATCTCATTACTGCAATACACCCATCTTGAACCAATCACCAAGCCCAGAATGCCTCCCGTCAACACCCTTCATAAAAAGAGCTACCCAGCTATCTCTCCTCTTCGTCCTGAACTATCGACCAAAGGAAAGAATGCTCTCATCACAGGTGGAGGCTCTGGTATTGGCGTCAGCATTGCCAGGTCCTTTGCACAGTCTGGCATCACCAACTTGGCTCTTCTAGGCCGTACAGAAAAGACCCTTCTCGAAAACAAGACCTACATTGAGAAGAACTACCCGGAGACCAAAGTCTGGACCTACACAGTCAATATCGTTGATGCTGAGTCGACTCGTTCGGCCCTCGAAGCGTATACCGCTGCCATCAACGGCAAGATTGACATTCTCATCGCCAATGCAGGATACATGCCCAAGACGGAACATATTGATGTAGCGGACCCTGAAGATTGGTGGCTCACTTTTGAGATCAACGTCAAGGGAAACTTCAACCTCCTTCGCGCTTTTCATCCTCTCGCCGCCCCTGAAGCGACCGTGATCCACATCTCAACCAACGCCATGTACACCGAGTTTATGCATGGGTTTTCAGCCTACCGTGGATCAAAGATGGCTTCTTACAAGATGTATGAGTGGTATGCTAAAGAAAACCCGGACAAGGTGGTAATTCAGTTCCACCCAGGACTGATCCTCGACACTGCCATCACTCGACCTATTGTACATGTCATCAAGGAGTACAAGCTTATTCCGGAGGATGTTTCTCTTCCGAGCGACTTTGCTGTCTGGGCTGCTAGCGATGAGGCCAAGTTTCTGAACGGTCGCATGGTTGAGTGTATGTGGGATGTCGATGAGCTCAAGGCGGCCAAGGAGCAGCTCGAGGCATCATGGGAAAAGTTTACTGTTGGGCTGGTGGTCTGAGAGAAAGCTTTATAGATGGCACCTGTGGAGGCTGATACACATAATCTTCAAGAGCCCGGATCAGTAGAAGGACCAGGACCGGTGTTGATCCCAAGAAAGTTCAACTAGATAGATATCGACATAGAAATCCATCTATCACATTTCGCGCACCCAAGTACGACTATGCTTTGACTCAATCCAAACAAATTATGTAACAAACAGAATGCTCCATTCTTCCTATCTTTACTATGCTTGGCTAAGTGGCATTCGTGCAGAGGGTCGGGGCAGAGGCCTGGGGGCTTTTGATGCTCTTGAAACGACCGTAGATCTGGGAGCGTGGTGGGTTGAAGGTAGTCGAGCAGTCTTGGGGGTATCGGCAACAAGCGGCACAAGAACAAACACCAACGCTCTAGCTATGATAGGGGCCAGAGCAATGACTGGGAGGGGAGCCTCTAGTGGAATAGGAGCAACAAGGGGTTGGCGAGCAACCTCAGGCGCAGGAGTTGTAACAGGAACAGGCGCAATTGTAGGGACACGCGCAACCCGAGGACTCTTTGCGACAGAGGGAACAACAGCTGGACTTGGGATCGAACGAATCTTGGGAGCTTTCGCGGTTGAAAGTATAGATCGTACTTTGGGTGCACGAACCACACGTGGAGATGCTCGGATGAGAGGAGCTTTGGCGAAAGAGGGAATAGCTTTAGCCTTGGGGATTTGGATAACATCAGGAGTACGTCCAATCTTTGGAGCCTCAAGAGTCTGCGAGACCTGTCGCGAACGAGGAGCTGGAACGTCGGTCCTCGAAACTTGTCGTGAGCGAGGCGACGGCATGACTAGAGGACTCTCAGGGATAGCAGCCAAGATCCGGACTGGCGTCTCCGGATTTCCAGGTGTTTCCGGTACAACAGAGTCGCCTTTCACGGGATCCCCTTCCGGATGATTGGTCACTGTGGGAGTAACAGGTCGCATGGGGGCATCTGATCCTCGACGAAGCGAAGCATTGGAGCCTCTGCGGCTTAGAGTTGGCGTAGTAGGACGGAAACCAAGGGTGGGTGTTCTAGGCCTGCTGCGGTTCGGAGTTCCTGGGCGTTCGGGCTGTGACTTGCGGATGGGACTTGTTCGGCGTTCAGAAGACTTTGTGCCCATTGCATAACGAGGAGTGTCCGGAGTGTCCATGTCGAGCAATGTTGGGAAGAAGAAAAGCTGATATGATACTGGTTTTTGTTTGTTTCCAATCGATCCGGGAATACGGAGTGGAAGAGGAATATTTTTGCTTCAGCTGGAACCTACGGCATTATATCTTCCGTCCTTGGTTCTTTCCATCTGAAACGCGGAGGCTGCCACTGCATGAGACAACGGGAAAGCCCGGAAGTATGAGGACTTTGCTTTTTATCAATCTCTCAATCATTCGACAATAGAGGGCGGCTATGATGTGTTGACTGGGATTGTAGTAAGTTCATCCTTGTCTTGATGTCTTGTTTTAGCTCCCGGATGATGTGCAGGTCTAGTGCAGACTGGGGTATCCTTGCTGAGGGATAATGGGGCGATTATTGCGGAGTGCGCACATATCAATTTACCATGTGTAAATGATCCAATTACACTATCCAACCGGTTATTATATCCTACTTTGCCTTCCTCCAGCTCCCTTTAGCACCTGCAGTTGTCTTCTTATTCTTCTCAGGCACTGAATACCCCCTATCCCTCTCCAATCGATGTCTCTCCCAGAAATCACTCATCTCCTCTCTCAATATCCTTCCACTCCTCGCCTCCCTCTCCTCTCTCTGCCACTCATCACGCTGAGGAAGCATACCCGCCACGCTCGCAACAGCAGGTCTACACAGGGTCCGCCATAACCAGGACATTACAGCCTTTCCTAGTCGAGTGAGCCATTTGGCCAGACGTCTGGCGTTTGTGCTCCAGGCTGCCACCAAGGAGAAGACTACGAGTACAAAACTCGATGGGAGAGAGATGGCCCCGATAGTCTGCAGGGGGAGGTTGTTCTGGCCGCCCCATTCTCGTGTATTCATACCGAACAATCCAGTAAAAAAGGTAAGCGGTAGGAAAATAACGGTAAAGGTCGTGAAGATCATGACACTGCGGCTCTGCGCACTGGCAAGGTCGGCGTGAAGTCTACTCAGCCGTACCTCATCAACCTGCGCTTGACGTTGAACCATCTGAAGTAATTTATCGTAGTCATCCCTTGTGCTTCGTACACGCTCAATCATCTCTTGGCCCTGATGCGCATACTCTGCCAATTTCTTGAGAGCTTCACTCAGGAAAACCCTTCCATTTGTCGTACGGTCACGCAATTCGGGGCGTGTGTAAGTGGAAAGCATCGAGCTAACAACTTTGGACTGGCGTTCGAAAAGACGAATCAAAAGAAGAAGCTCATCCTCGATATCCCGAAGTTCGAGAAGTGCAGATGTGTTGTCGCGATTATCTTCTTCTGTGCGACGGCCCTCAGCTTTGTGTCGTGCCCTTATGGAGCGGGCCTTGTTCTCTACTGGTTCGTAGGCGGATGCTTTATCGCGGAATCCTTCAGCGCGGAATGTTTTGAGAGAAGATGTAAGTTTCTCAGTCTGAAAGGTCAGCGTGGACTAGATCAAGAGGGTGGCGACTTACGAGAACGCTGATGGCCTCTTCAAAGATTCGAAATACTTCTAGATCTGGGTGCGATGACCTATCGAGGAGTACAGTGACCGCATGTAAGACTGACAGCGCTGCGAGATCCATGGCGTTTTCGCATTGTCGAGTGAGATCAACATTCACCTCGTTAAAGATACTGTCTCGAAGATCTGCTTGTTGATACAAGGGTCCCTCGATGGCGTCACCCTCGCGCTTGGGGAAGAACGAGAGAAGGGTGTCTGCATTGTTAGCTTGTATTTATGGCATGGAGGGTCAACTTACGAGAGTCAATAGCCCACAGCCACAACTGATCGACCATGAGCACGTTGCCATTCAGGATTGAATCCTCTGAGTCACCCTCGTCGTCCCCGTTGTGACTACTCGTCTTGGACTTTCGACTTCCACTACCACTACTCCCAGAGCTGCTATTCGACATTTGTCCATGAAGTCCAGGGCCTAATCCCGGAGTAAATGTACGCTCTTTGGTCAATTTATACAGCATTTGATCATCGTCGCGTGATCTCGTATCCCTCAACGAAGGGTAACCGTACTGATCCAACGTTCGTCGACAGTTCAGCGGAGGATCGTGCCCCAAAAACTCCCAGATGACCTGAGCTTCGAGGGAATCAGACTTGGCTACGGATTCAGGAACAGGTCGGGCTCTTCCGTGACCCAAGCGTTGTAGGATGAGTTCCCGGCGGCGGATGAGTCGCTTGTAGGAATCGAAGTGAAGATAGGGCAGAAAGATACATGTGTAAGTCCCACTGTCGGGCTTTGGCGATATCGATGACTGTTTCGAAGTTCGACCTCGAGGGGACACTGCATTGTTAGCTTGGCCTTGCAGGAAGATGGTGAACTTACTATGACGAGGAGCCGAAAAGTAGCATCCTGGTTTCGCAAAGTAGGCATAATGCTGAGAGTGACGCCCGCGAGAATGTCTCGTCGCCCAAAAGTCATTGTTGAACAAAGGCGAATAGTTGCGGTTATTCGAATTCTGCAGCGTCTCGAATATTTTCTACCCATGTCAGTAGGTATCCCATAAATCGAATATGCTCTTACCGTCACCCAACTTGGATTGTTGTATGGTAAATGAACCCAGATAAACTTCCTAGCTTCAATCTGAGGCTTCGCGAATGCAACAGGCACTTCATCCACGATCACCGTCTCACTCGCTTTCCTCCCTCCATTATTAACAACCTTTCGGATTGCAATAACAGCTTCTGGCAGTCTCGGCGATGTTTCCATCTCGTCGTCGTCACTGAACCCCTCGATAGTGCTTCGGCTGCGCTGCGAAAACGGCGGGAAATCGCGATACTCATATTGTGAAGCCTGAGTACCCAAACTTGCAGAGCGGCTTAGGGAGCGGCCTATTCTTCCTCGCGGAGGTGGAGATAGACGATCGACAGCGAGATCTTGGTCAAAATTTGCGCGGATCAATGGTGAAGGGCGACGCATGGGTGTTGAGTAGTGTGTTGGTGGTGATATCGCTACAGGTGATAGTGGCGTGAGGGGAGTTCTTGATACGGTTTGGGGTGCCGATTCTGATCTCGTCTTCTCCGAGTCGATGGGTCGTATAACAGGCGATGTAGGAGGTGCCTGGAACAATCCATCCTGGGAGATACCAAGAGGGTTATCGACTGTGTCACTAGCAACAGCTTTACTCTCCTTCTCAGTCGGCAACATTGTTGTTTTTCCTCTCGCCCTCAAGAATCTTCCTTCATCAACTGTTTCAACTTCATTTAGTCTCTCAGCCAGACACTCCTCGGGGCCTTTCCTTAAGAAGTCACGCAAAGGAAGCCTCGTAGACCAAGCTCTAATATTGGCCACATCCATTGGCCCAGTAGGATCTTCAAAAAATCCGTGCACCTCGACGTTGACCTTTTGTTCAAGGTTCAACGACCAATTTCCGTCCTCGCGAGAGTATTCGTCTGCACGGCTAATAAGCGCAGATAGTTGTTTCAGGAACAGACGCATCGTGTGTATGTTGTGCCTTCCAAAAGATGCAATATTGGCATGGTCGCTCTGCAAAGGAAGGATCGTCTCCTGCCGCATACCCAGAATTGCAGACTTTATCGACGTAAGCGGTGCTGTGAAATAAACATCCCCTGAGTTGGCCGAGAGTCGAGAGTCGATAGTCTCATACATAGTCCAGATGCGAAAATCGTGAGCTATAGACTTGAAGTCGTCGTCGAGTTGTAGAAGGAGAGTGTTTCCCATGCGTAGATCATCGGTTATTGATGTCGGCAAGGGAGCTGACAGTTGAAGCAGGGTTTGAATACCATTTGCGAGACTCGACATTGCAAAGTAGCTTGATCCTTGATGGGGAGTGCCTATTTCGTCAGCACAGGTCACATCTGAGTTGAATGAACTTACCGAAGAATGCGGCCCCGTAACACTGTCTGTAGATACCCTCAAACGAAGAGTTTCTACTCGCCTTTGTCAACACCATCTTGACAATAATACCACCAATGCTATGTCCCACAAACACGACTGGTCTCGTCTGGTTCTCCCGTTTCCGTAACTTGTCCAACTCATCTAGCAGCGCATCTGCCAAGGCACTCAATCTCACGCCCTCGACTGCAGACGGATGTCGATAAAGCAGAATCCGTGCTCGATCAGCTTCACGTCGAATTCCTTGTCGGATCCACGATGGTGCTGGTCGATCGTTGTCTGGCCCTGCTGAACCTTCGGCGTCGCGCATAGATAAAGCTCCATAGTAACGACTCATGAGGCCATCACGACTCCATGTTCGAATAGGATCTGCGCCAGGGCATGGTACAGCTACAATATCGACAGTCGTTTGATCGTGAGTGAGTTCGCCATCCGGATCAATAATGAAGCTCCCTCTCTTATGATTCTCTACCTCTTCCGTGTCTGTATTTGTCTCTTCACTTATCTTGTCCTCAACCTCATTCTTCGTAGTATTGACATTGAGTGGCAACTGGACCGGTGGATTCCCTAGATTGACATGAAGGGACTCCTTGTTGAGTTCTGGCTCAGGTGCGTCCAACTTCCCAGCCGCAGCCATATCAGCTTCAGTGTAAGAGGCCCTATAATTCTCACGGCGCCTTTGCCTAGTCAGAACTGGACGTGAGGCTTGAGACATGAGAACACAGTTGATAGAGAAATAAAACTGTGAATCAAGTGCTTTTGTTATGTCTTGGGAGAAACCTTGCTGGCCATGGCTACGTATTTCAGCATCACGCTCTTGGAGTCATACTCCATTTCAACCTCACAAGCCGCATTTCTGCCTTGGATCGGCTCCTACTCGTGACAAAAGATCCATATTTCAATACCGTAATTCCCGATTTCCATACAAGTTGCTCATGTGGTAGTTCTATCGCTGTAGGCTGACTGGTTTTCGAGCGTGGGATATTATCTGAGACAAAGCTAATCAGATGACTGTACCACATGAACTATCCCAATGACTGCCTGATCCAACCCAAAGTCCCGTGTATTATTTCCCTGCCGTTTTGATATATGATTCCATGCAAAAGGTCCGATGGTTAGTATATAACTGTAAAGGGCTCATAAAACAGTGGTGTATGAAATGGGTATGAATAGAATCTAGAACTTAGTGGTTAGATGATTGTTAGAGTAAATCTTTAATCAGTCAATAGAATCATACAATAGACAACATGAACCTTCCATAATCGATGGATCTGGGGACCCCTGGAAGACCCCTATGGATCAATGCCCCACCGCTGCCCCAGCGACCGCTAAATCGTAGCTTAGCTTACACCACATCCAAACAAGCTCAACCTTGTTAATGTCCATCTTCAACTTCACATCGTTTCAATATGGTCGACAAAAGTGACCTGGACACTCGTCTCGCCTCTGTCCTCCCCAAGGGCCGCAGCTTCACAATTTTGCACACCTCGACGCCCCCGACCAAGACAGATCCTCTGTATTCCCCTCCACCGAACGAACGCCCTGAGCGAACATACTGCGAAAATCACTTCCTCGCTGTGTCGATTGATGCGCCGGATGCGCCAGGGAATCAGGTCCTGGTTTTAGGAATTGAGGTCCTTATCTACACGACAGCTCGATCATCGACACTCTTTGTTTCGAAAGCAGATTCGACGGGCTATCTCACCCTCCTCAACCTCCCTAAAGGAACACCGAGTCCTATCCGCGAGATATGTGCCACGTTTGTTGGATTCCTTGTTGAGAATAGGAGAAGGAAAGGCATCCAATTCGTCGTCAATCTGTTTGCCCGCTCCCAGGATCAATATCTCTTTCCCGGCAGTGTCGACAACAAAGGAAAACACGTCCTTGATGATCGTGGCCTTATCAAATGGTGGTGTCGTGTATTAGATCCCCTTCTTGGCCCTGCACCAACTTCTGCAGAAGCACCGTGGAAGAGCGCAAAGGGATATATCGTAGTCCCCGGGCTGGAAGGAAACGAAACACGAGCCCTCACACCGCGGAAGCCAGATTCCGCTTGGGAGTTTACACATCCGCTGGAACGCATATCACACTACTACCGCGAGTTCGATTGGGTACCACCACGATGTTTAATCCCCCACTTCCCCGATGACCCCAAATCCAGGTTCCGCGATGAATTGGATGAAGAAGCCGCCAAATCGCAAGGGATGAAGAAGCAGGGTAACTGGAAGAGTGTACAGACGCTCGATATGTTCTGGGATATGATGGCTTACCGACAAGAATGCTCAAGTGGTCGCATGACAGGCTTCATCTGGCTCGTTTTTGACGACCAGGAGCCATCAGAAGCCAATGAATCGTTCCGATCAACAGCCCCTCCAGAAACTCCAGAAAAGCAACGCATGGTGCAGATAACACCAAGCACAACACCTCGAAAACTATTCCCCTCCAAGAGCAAATCAGAGTCAAAAACGAAGAAAAAGAAGGCGAAAAAGACTCTCAGGGGTCCGATTATAGCCCGTAAACCACACATCAAGCGGGTGAAGCACAACCGTGTCCTTGATCGTCCTGTCAATACGGCATATTACTCGTGGACGCCCCAGGCCCGTGGTGAAAAGGTTGTCGATGAAGCCACTTACAAGCGCATCGTGGATCTGTTGCTGCATCTTGATTTTGCAACGCTCAGCAAAGCAGTGGGTAGTACACGCCGCTGGCTGAGTGAAGGTGGGGGGGGCAGCAAATGGGGTGTCGTTGTATCAGGCACGCGAGAAACACCAACACCTGCAGCTTCAAACGGCGACGATGGAGTGAATAATCTTTCTGGGCTTGTCAAGAGAAAACGTAATGATTCAACGGTTGACGAGAGCCAAAGCAAGGTTAATGTCCTCAGTGCTGGTCTGGTCAAGAAGAAGCCAAAGGAGGAGCCCAAGAACGGCGTGAATGTGCTCTCCACAGGTCTCATTAGGAAGAAGCCCAAAGAGTGATGCTTCAATTATTGTATTTGGTTAGGCGTTGAGTATATGATGGATTGGGCCGGAGTTTATGAGTATTGGCTATCAAAAGCTTGAATGTTACAATGTTACGGCTAAGTCTATGCTAACTATGCATTCCTCGAGTCTGTTTTTCCACATCCTGTCCAACGCCTTCACAACATGTCAGAGTTGAGCACTCACTTCTTCAAAAATTGCAGATTCACAGGTGTGATGGCCTCGCCGCCAGCGAGCACAGCCATGATGTTTCGCATGCTCAACTCTTCAAAACCCTTGTGCGTATCGACAGTCCCACCAGCGTTGTGGCAAGTCAACAGCACACGACCCTGTTTCGCAAGCTCCAAGAGTTTGGGGTTTATCTTTGGTTCATTTGTGTGGACATCGAGAGCTGCGTTGGACAATGTGCCGTCTCGCAACGCTGCGGCCAGAGCCTCTTCGTCCACGAGACTACCTCGAGCAATGTTGACAAAGCGTGCACCGCGCTTGAACAGTGGCAATGTAGTGGCATTGATTATTGTTCCTTCGCCGGCGGGTGTACACAACACAACACAATCGCATCGAGCAAGGAGACTCTCAAGCGTCTCATGATGAGTGGCTCTTAGTGGAGCAACGACGGAAGAAGGCTTAGGAAGTATGTCGTAGTAATGAATATTCATGCCGAAACCATGACGGGCGCGTGCGGCGATTTGCTGGCCGATGTTACCGAATCCAACGAGACCAAGGGCTCGATCGCGAAGGTTGTACGACTGCATAGTAGCGTCGCGGTGGTTTGTGCTGAATGCCTCCCCATTGCCGGACATTGCTGATGAAATACACCATGGCAGGACCCGGAAAGTAGAGATGATACCAGCCATGGCAAAGTCAGCTACGGCTTCAGCAGCTGCAAGACCAGAGTTGCAATAGATGATCCCTTTGCAGTGTTAGTGGGCCGTCGTTCGTGGCACCGGTTGACTCACCTCGTTCACCCAACAGCTTCGTATCAGCCCAGTCGAAGCCAGCGCCTGCACTTGCAAACACCTTAACACTCTGAGGCAGAAGACTGATCAACTCATCATCCCATTTCCCCATTTCGCCGCCAGTCCCCCAAAATGGACGAAAGATAGCATCAAAGTCACCCCATCGTTTCTCCTTAAGACCCTTGATGAACTCTGTGCGCTGGCGCTCCTCGGTCGAAGGCCTCACAATCTCGCATTGAATACTGAACCGGAGATAAGTCTCAGGGTTGTATTTGATAGGATCCCCAATGTGAAGAACCCGGGGCTTTGAAGTCGGCATTGTTAGTTTTGTTGATAAGGACGACGCCGAATGAGAAAAGAAGGGCAACTGAGGAGCAGGAGATGTAGCCCGCGGCGTAGAAGCTGGCACCGGTGTATTGGTTGGTTCCGCCATTTCGAGTGAGTAGGTCTTATAATAGTCTCGGTAAGTGGAAAGGTATGTCCTAGGACTGCCAAATACGGATTATCAGTTGACTCGACGCTGTTGTATATGCCTGAACCTGAGTAGACTAATAGGTCCAAGTTAGTGGAGCGGTTGATAACACTCAGCCGCACGTTTACCTCCGCTCGCCTTGTGTTTGGTTCGTGTAGGAAAGGCCCCCACGGTAGGATTAAAGACCGGACCCTGGCTGCCGGTCTGTAAGCTTATTGACGGCGGACCCCTGTAGATTGACGGCTCCAAGCCGGTACTTGCCCCGATTGATATTGTTCCAATGCCGTTTCTAGGCCAGAATGCGTTCAAGTCAACGGCACTAAGCATTGGGATATTGCTAAATATGTAGGCATCCGTATATTAACGTGGTATACCTCTTGATATCTGTCTCATAAGGTACAAACGGAACAACCTGAGGATACCTTGCATGAGCTGGCACCAGGGTTCGCAAATTACTGGATAACTCAGCTGTTCAGGACCCCAACCACGTCGTTAATTCACTGTGGAAACCGTGGGGAAAGCTTTGTTGCATATTTTCGTGGGGTAACATTATGTCCGGGCCTTGCTCTACCATCGTCGCCATGGCTGATCGATGACAGTGACTTTGTGGAGACTTAACATCTCTGTCCAGTCTCGTAGTCATCCTTAATCCTGAACCAGCAAGGGACTCTGTAAGTGACTACTGAGATGGTCTGCCTCTTTGACTGGGAACGTGAACCGTCCAATTTCCACCTCTGTAGGGATTCGTTTCTTCACCAAGGCCTTCTGAATTAATTGAACAACCAATTTGTCGTTACCTTGGATACTTAAGACTGAGATGCACACTGGCTTATACTCGGTCCTCCCGGAAATGGCAGATTTGAAGGGCACCTGAGTGACTATTGCGAACTGTCAGTCTTCCGTCGAACGAACAGTGAACTGTGGACTTGCATGGAAATGACAGAACAGATCCCCCCAATACTGGTGCCAAAGTCGTAGAGTCAATGCCTTCGTATATGGCTGGTGGGCTATCATGCTTGTCAGTTAGATCCTAAGACAATTCACAAGCAATGCATACGCCACAGGCTCATTTCGATGCTCAACTTTAGGGTTGCCACACGGCAAAATCACAATGGCGTCACTCTTGGCATTGGGGGTTGAACTGCGCATGATGTTCCCATCGAACCATCTTCGGTATATCTCGACGCGATCTGTATCTTTGCGGTGTTCTTCTTCTGTAACAGTCTTGCATTGGTTCCTGGCTAAAGTTAGCAGAGCAAAACAGCCGGGTGGCCAGACAGACCAGAAGTATTGCGGCGTAGCTTCTGCAAACGGCTCATTGTAGAATTTCTTCCGGTATTCGTCTCTGAAGTCATCAAAAGCATGGTAGTAATCGTAACACCATGATCGGAAAGGTGCCTGGTCTGTCAGCAAAGCCCTCCTTATCGACCTGGGACCTACCTGGCTCATATATGTCTGCATTGCCTCTTTCGATGCTTCAGCTGGGGGGTTCTGGTTCCAAGCCTTGCCAACGTCAATGCGATCAGCTTTGACATTTAGATGATCTTCCAAGATCGACACAAAATCATCAACGGCTTTTCCCTGTGTCTTGTCGGGTGATTTCAAATCAACCGGAACAACAACCTTTATCGGAGAAGCATTCTCCAGTAGCTCGCCTTTGGAACTTGCTGTAAAATCCAACAGTCCCTTCAAAGTCCGACTAAACAACCTCGTCTTGTCGAATCTGGGATTGTCAGTGTAGTTCGACGATAAGTAGTACTACTTACTTGGATGTCGTAATTACGTGATCGGATGATAGGTTTGCAGGTTGACTCAGGGAGTAGACCCCGTCCTCAGATACGACTCTGCCGTCTAGAAAGGGTCAGCCATGGCTATTTGATGTCATCTCAACTTACCATCAGTCCCAATGCTATAGTCTAGCCACAGATACCCAACTAGTGCTGCAGCAGCGCCGACAGAACCACCCTTCATACTGTTATATCCATCACCTCTTGCACTCCAAGGGGCCTGCTGATCAATCCATTCTGCACCTGTACCAAACTGCGAAGTTTTAGTCTTTCCAATGATAACAGCACCCTGGTCAAGTAGCGTCTGGGCATATTTGGCGGTATTACTCGAGGCTTCTTTGTAAAGGGACTTCCATGCGCGACTAGAAAAGGTAGTATGGGTGCCTTTCACGGATATAGTATCACTTATAGAAACACGCATGCCAGACAAGGGTTTCTGTGGAGAAGGCCGAGGATGGTAGAGCCGTGAAGGTACAGGGACTGTGACCGAGTCTCCCAGAACAGAAGCCGAAGTAAGAGGTTGAAACCTGGACATGTTAGCAACGAATGACATACAAAGACAACATACTCATCCGGCTTGCCAAGATCATCAGGTACAATACCAAAAGTAAATGCTCCTAATTCGTCATCGTACAACCGCCAGGCTTGGTGAAGATTCGGACCGTAGAGAAAGTAAGGACCGGACGGTAACTCGGAGAATCCATCTAGAGCTTTGACCTGATCCATGTGATAGACTTGTCGCGTATTGCCTTGAACCTGACTGCTGTTGTCTCCTGTCTTTTCTACCAGAATAGATCCAAATTCCGGAACAAAAACATCATCGTAGGAGTCGAATAGATCAAGAATACCTTCGAGGTCGCCAAACAGTTCCTCAGTGGTGAGTAGCGTGACTGGAATGAGGGCATCAGGGTTGATGGTCTCTTGGATGGTTCCCTGGACGCGTTAGTCACTTGTGTAAGTTTGAAATAGACACTGCATACTAATTTCAAAGGGTGAATTAAATATTGAAGTCCTGCAACAAAGCAGGTCGTGATTGGAAGCATTGTCAACGTGTCTGTTGGTGAAGGCTGCCGAACGCTGGAAAGTGATGGATGCTAGGTTGACTCTTGCACGTCCATAGCCACCAAATCTGCTCAGACACTGTTGTGTTAATAGTTTCTATTGTATTAGTATATAGGAAGTTGGGCGTGTTTTAATATCGAATGTAGGTGATGTAGGTGGATGATGTCAATTGAGACATTGGACGGTCGAATTCTACAAGAGTCAGTATAACCAGCTGAGGCAGTCACGAGTCACAGCACTGCAAATAGTATTGAGATAACAATTGATCCAGTCACATTATCAAGACTTGATTGGAATTTATGAACAGCGGCTTATATCTATCCAATTAATCCAAGTCTTTTTCAGGCACTCTAACAATCATCCTTTTCAGAGTAGATCTCGGTGAGCTCGGTCAAGCTCGGTCAGCTTATCTTTGTGGGGTATCAAAAATTCCAACTCCCCCACCAAGCCGAAAGTCACAGATTCAACATCACATTTCTAATTCAAACAAACCGTCAAAATGGCTAAAAAGAAGGGTATTTTCTCTTAAATCGGTCACATTTCTAGGCTAACATGTTCAGCACCCTCAATCCGCTCCCGCGCCGCCCGCCGCACGACGGACATCGACATCGACACCGACAAGTCTCTAAAAGAGGTCAAGCCTCCTCCTCGCGATGCTCCCCAGCGTCCCTCCGTTCTAGCAGCGCAGCACTCCGCCGGTATCACAAAGAAGACCAAGCGCGGTCGCAACCTGTCAACAAGGGCGCGCAAACGCCAGGAAAAGGGCCTTGAAATGGCAGAGGCTATTGCAGAGCGCACAAGAACAAAGGTTGAGAAGAGTAAGGGTCGTGGAAAGAATATTCAGCAGCGCAGCAAGAACTGGGACGATATCAACAAGGCTGCCGAGGAAGACGAGGAAGCGCAGGAGAGTGATGATGAGGAGGTGAAGAAGACTGGGCGCGGGTGGGAGGTGGACGAAGAGATGAACGGAGCCGATGAGGAGACGTTGACGGCGCCTACAACGGATGTCAAAACTGCTCCTGATGCGATGCCTCTGCCTGCGGATGAGGATGGTGATGAGATCCTATAAACAAGATTCTCGCAAGGGACAACCGGGCTGGGTTGGAGTTTGGTGTCTAAAATTGGTTTCTAGATATACGTCCGGATACGAAGCCGGCTTGATGAATGACTTTGTTTTATTTCGGCTTAAACTCGCCATCTGGTAGATACCCAGATATAAATAAATTGATACCTATTTAAACATTTGCATCCTTTGTAGCTGCCTCTGTCCCCTCTTGTGGGGCCATTTCCTGATCAACAGGTGCTTCTGCATCCTTTTGAGGTTCTTTCTTCTTGGAAATTCCTTCTAGGTGAATCCTCATGGTCCGGCCCACTTGGCCGTCCTTCGGTTTATACTCTCTCGAGCCAAGATCCTCAACCAGCTTCTTCACCTTGGCGAACACTTCTTCTGCTGTGTCCTCTGAAGTCCTCTTCTTCTGTCCCTTCTTTTTGAATCCCAGGACGATCTCAACCTTCATGCCCTTCTCGAGAAATCCGACCAGTTGTTTCGTCTTAATCTTCAGATCGTGATCGCTAATGGCCCAGCTCATCTCAAGTTCTTTTGTCTTCGACGAAGTCTGCTTGGATACACGGCGACGTTCGTGGAGCTCACGCTGACGCTCATATTCTTCTCTCTTGTTGACGATCTTGCATATGGCATACTGCACTTCCTTGTTGTTCTTTGGGTCAGCTCGTATGTAGGGCGTAACCATGCGGAGCGATTCTGTATCGGCGAGGCGGCTTAGGACATTTCGGGTCAGGAGGGGTCCATCAAAAACACCGTTATCCAGAACCATGATCTTTGGGTCTTTGATCTCATGGTCTTTCGGGAGACGGTCGCGGCCAGACTTTTCAAACTCCTCCTTGGTGGTGTAGCGTCGATCGTAACTTCTGTCCTCGTCGTCGAAAGGCTCTGACTCTTGATCTTGTTGACGAGGGTTCTCTCGGCGGGCTTTCAATTGAAACGGTGATGTAGAGAAGAAGCGATTCTGGTACAGGGGTAGTGCCCGTTGTGTGATGGGGAGGAGTTGTCGTGTGAGGAGTGCTTCGTGTTCGACAAACACCCGGTAGAGGGCCCGACGGGAGCTTTGAAGGCAAGCGAAGCTGCTCATCCTGAAGGTAGCGCCTGGGAGTATAGAGGATCTTTGTTCGGGGCTACAAAAGAGCGTAGATCAGCAGCAATGGCTTGAATGTTGACTTGGTTAACTGACTGACCTTGCCCCCCATCGTCCACAGAGTGGGCGGTTGATTTTGGCAGAAACGTCACTGTGGGTCTGTGATGGGGTAATGTCCAATCAGATACTGCAGACTTGTAAACGGGATGTTGTTTGAACGGCCTGACCTGAACAACAAGGAGTGTCTCGTGTGTTATAAATGGCTTCATAGTACTACTTTTCAACTTACACAGGCCGGTTGGCCGTCAGGAACTACACCATGGCATCGTTCCACTTTGCTCGTTATCCCGTGCGCACGACAGTATCCTTTATTAAAGCTGCTTGTCTGGTGCATCTCGGTCTTACATATGGCTACACAATCAGTCCAGCCCAGGGCCCTTCGATGCTCCCAACATTCACAGTTGACGGTGATTGGATCTTGTGTGATCATACGCGCCGTTATGGTCGTGGTGTTTCTGTGGGCGATTTGGTCGTCTACCGTATCCCCATCTTCAACAGCCAGTGGGGAGTGAAACGAGTGACAGGCATGCCAGGGGACTATGTCTCTGTTGGAACACCCGGGGAACCAGGGGAGGAATTGATGATTCAGGTAATTATTCCCGTCCTTGCCATTGACAATACTAACTCCTCAGATTCCCGAAGGCCATTGTTGGATTGCAGGGGATAATCTCCCTGCCTCAAGAGATTCGCGACATTTTGGCCCTTTACCACTGGCCCTCATCTCTGGCACTACTGTTGCCAAAATCCTGCCCTGGAATGAGCGGCGATGGATGAAGAATGGAATGGACAAGATCGAGGAGCTTGATTGATCACCAAACCTTAACCCAACACCTCACAAGTAGTCTCGCCTGAGTGTACAATACGCATATCTTATCTGGGTATAGAAACTGGTCACCTCCTCGTCTAATTACATGTGCTCTCCCCAGATTCAACTACCACAGTAAGTGATTCGGCGGATGTCCGCCACATAAACCTCATCAAAACAAGAAAAGAATGCCATCCTTCTTTGATACAGCGTCCCAGCATCTTCTCATACACCGTCCGTAACACCGTTGTCGCAAGTGAAGAATCAATTCTTAAAACAAGCCCTGTGATAGGGCAATGCAAGCCGTAAAGAAACAAGCCGCCCCCTGAAGAACCAAACATCAATCTTAGAAATGGTACATGACGCCCAACACCGCTGTCTCCCAACCATAACGCTTTCGCTTTTGAGATGATAAAAGAGCATTCTTCGCACTTCAAGGTCGCACATGTACAAGTTTAACCCTCGATATGAGCCTTGGACATGCTCTGTCCCAACAGCTCCAGGCAACGCTGGGCTAGGTTGACGACCTCACCTTCATCCTCGTCCTCGAATTCATTGTCGGGTTCGATCTGTCTGTTTGCAATGCTTCGAATATGTTCGATGATGTCCTCAGCTTTACCGATGAGTCCGATCAAAGTCTTATCCTCTGACTCAAACAGTTGAAGAAGGGTCCACACGGCAATGTGCTGGAATGTGGCATCGCCAGATTGCAAAAATCTGCAAAGGTATCCGTGAATTCCGCCTTGGGGCTCGGTCCAGTTCTGTACGAAAATCGAGTAGTCGCCCACTATTATTGTTAGCTTACTTCTGAGAAACAATTCTGCCTGCTTACCTTTAGAAGAGAGGTTGCCCAAGGCAGCAGCACTGTTGCCTTGAACCTCGATGCTTGGCGAATGAGTAAGAGGGATGAGAACACCACAGACTCCCAGGTTCAAGAGATGAGACTTAAGATCGTCGCTCAGGGCCAGGACTGCAATAGCAGCAGTCATCTCGGACTGAACAGTGATGGGTACATCAAGAACCAATTGCTTGCACTTCTGCACGGCCCCAGCGTCCAGGACAAGAGCCTTGTTGCGATCAGAACTGGCTGCCAGATTTCGGAGGGTTGAGATGGCGTGGCACTGAATCTCTTCATTGTCGGTGGATCCAAGCAGGTCGACAAGTGGCTTAAGAAAGTTGGTTTCGATGATAGGTGACTCGTTGAGAGGGTGGATAGAGATGTTTCGTATACAGGCGACAGCAGAAAGAATAAGTGGAAGGTAAGAAGACTGGAGGAGTCTGAGAAGAGGAGGAAGACCATTGGCTCGGACAATATCAAGCTGGTACTTTTCGTCTGAGGCGAGGTTGCGGAGAGCGAGGGCGGCCTGGCACTGGACCTTGGGTGATGTCGAGTCCATAAGGTTGACCAAAAATTGTACCAGCTTGGGTTCGCTTTGAGCCAGCTTTCGTCGGTTACTTGCGTCGACTGCAATATTGCTGAGAGCTGTGGTGCAGTAGTACTGAACGTCAACATCAGGTGAGGAAAGAAGTTGTACAAGCACAGGAATGGCTCCAGCGTTGACTAGCTGTTGTCGGTTCTCGTCTATTTTCCATTAGCACTGGTACACATCTAGGCACATGGAACCTACCAGAATGTGTCATATTGAGCAGAGCGCCAGTAGCATTCCGTTGAACTCGCATATCCCGAGACTTGGCTAGTCTTGTTAAAGGACCTAGAGCTCCGGAGCGAGCAATCTTGGCCTTGTTCTCCTCGTGTGTGGCTAGGTTCGTGATACATCCAACAGCATTACACTGAACCTCGACGTTGGGAGACATCATCTGTCGGATTAAAGGTGTCAAACCACCAAGTTGTACAATAAGAACCTTGTTCTCAGCTACGTCATGTCAGTCACTGGATTTACAAAGCTTGGAGTAAACGTACTGTCAACAGCGAGATTTCCGAGTGCAGCACTGGCTGCCCGTTGAACCTCGATGTCAGGGCTCTGGAGGAGGAAGAGTATGGGCTCGAGGGTATCGCGGTCAACTTCTCGGACATCTACCATAAGGTTAGTAAGCCAACAGCAAAGCAAGCCGCTTCCCAGCCGCTATTACATACCTCGTTCGGTGATCTCAGCAAAAGTCAAACTAGCACTTCGTTGAAGATCAATGTTTTCCGAGAACACCAGAGTGCTCAAAGCACGCAGAGGTTCGCCAGAGAAGAAGTCGGTCTCGCCGCGCTGGCATCAGTCAGTAATGATTCCAGCAAGATGATAAGTGGCCGTACGTTTTCGAGGTATTGAAGAAGGTCGGCCACAGCCTCTCGTTCGCTATCGGCAAGGACAGGTTCGTACAAGCCATCGCGGGCTCGCCCTAAGCATCACTGTCAGACCAAAATCCACGGTCACGGATGAAGCATATGCATACCTCCGCAGCAAGTAGAGCTGCAGATACCCATGGCCAGAACAAAGAGTACAAAGCCTTTGATGAAAGAAGGCTATGCCGTTGGCCGACGGGGAGACGGTGTGGGAGTGGCTCGACACTCGAGGTTGATAAAGAATCGGTCAAGGTTCGGTTGTTGACAAAGTTGTCGTCCGCCTGTTGGAGATAGCGTCACGGCAACAGGGATCCAGAGTTTCGGATTACAATTATCGGTAGCTCGGTTGACGGGTTGAGGATGATGCAAAAACAAGAAGTCTCTAGCCGTGCGACAGATGAAAAGGCCAAACGACAAAGAGACAACCAACGCCAAGTGCTGGCACGACGATGGAGTCGGGATGGAGAATGGAAAATTAGGCGGCGGATAGTAGAGGTGAGAGATGAATCCGAAGGGGAGTTGATCCTGGCGTCGTAGTTGGTTGTTGGCAAAGGAAAGAATGGGGATTGGACGCGTGCCAGCAACAAGTCAAGGTAGGCGCCGTAGCTCGGGTACGACCTTCTACAGAGCTCCTGCGGTAAAGGCCTGAGCTAGAGGCAAGAACGGATGAACTGACACGAGCTACTTCAAGGGAACATTAGCAGCCACTATTAATGCGCGCTTGTGTAGGTAGCGGCAGGGGATGTCGAGGTTTCCTGCAGTAGGTAACCTCACTTGAGGTCATTTGGTGAAGTGGTAGGGTCCGCCAGGGACACGCTTTGGCGGAGACTTGCGCTGTTGTTCTGATCTTAGTGTGCTACAGACAGCTGTTTTATGGGTCACCTCATTATGCGAGCATTACTGTGGAGTTTGGAGGAGCATGGACCATCTCAGAACTGCCTGTTATCCATCCATTTTTATCATTGCCAGCGCCTCATTTTCAGATTCTCGTTGACCAGAAATTAACTGATCCGGGCTCAATTGCGGTGTGGAATTGAACAGTAGACTTAGTGGTATCTCAAATTCCGTGTGTTTATCAATGGTGCTTATGATTAGGCTGGATTGTATGCGTGAGAGCGGCCCAACCACCTTATGCGATTTACATTCAGTACTTGTAAGGTCTACATACAGTATCTCAACCTTGCAGCACTTACATGTGACAAAGCTGTTCATTCGAAGGGTCCATCCTTCGCGACTGCTTTAGGTTATTCGCCCGGGTGGTTGAGTGGTACAGTTAGAAGTTCAAGCAATGACGCACGAGGTATGTTTGCTCAACCTGAGAATGCTCGCTGATGTCCTGTACGTGTTGAATAGGCTGAGTTCCGGCAGGGGGCCCAAGTCTTGCGCAAGAATAAAGTCCCCGAGGTCATTATCATCTGGTGGTTGTTCATCTTGTTCCAGGCGAGATTGATTAGTACACGAGACATCCAGCTTTGACTAACAGCTCTGCGCATTTGCATCATCTGCAGTACATAACTACCCTGCACCACCACGTTGGAAATCAGCCATGGCGGCGGCAACAAGGGCCGAGGACCAGGAGGCTATCTTGGGCGTTCAGAACTGATAGCTGTAAAGTTTGATAGGTAATATTGTTGCAGACCGGGGAAACTTGTCCCAGACCCTTAAGATGGCTTTCGGATGGTGTCTACTCCGGGCAGCAGAGCTCTGAATGGTGAGCATATGGTGTCTAGGAATGAAGAAGCTGAGACATGCTCACTGCTAATCTAGGCTAACATGTCCAACACATTCGACACTGGCTAATTGTGGAAGAAGCCTCACAGCCCGAGGTAAGCGTTGGATTGCAAGCCATCTCTCAGGTGTTGTAATGTCTCACCAGTCTGTCGACAGCATGCTGTATTCAACAGAAAGGCTGCGGGATTTTGCATACGGTTCCAAAGATGTTGTGACGTTCATCCATGACACTGAGTAATGGGTCTTCACATAGCAAAAGTGAGAGATAATTAATATCTCATCGTTCAAGAAGATCTGACCGATCCTGGGCCGTGGAGATATAATAATGCTGTACAGTACTGTAAAACGGCCTGTTCACGCCAAGACGCGAAGCTCATCGTCGATCCGCCCATGACGCTCTCGCTTGCGCCCAGGGTCCCGTTAAGATCCAATGTTGGCCATAAGGTTAAGAAGTATGGAGTAGCGTCTGCCATACAGTAACACTATTGCTGGACTTTTGTTGGGCGAACAGTCGTGCTGGTGGCTCTCTTATCATTTATTGCACCACAAGCAAGCTGGTAGGTAAACGACCGACCGATTGCCGGGCGAGGTGACGGACGATTTGCTCTCTTTTCCCTCTTGACACCACTTTCCATCAAGTTTTGTCAAACGAACTTGCGCCTTTAAAGATATGGAATTACTGTTAACCTTGTCGGATCATTTTCATTGACACTTATTAGGCTTGGGGTCGCCTATTTTTACATTTTCTTTATCTGCCCTACACAATCACACCTCACGCCTGATTTCCCTTCTAGAGAATCTGTGCTGCGCCATAACTCACTACGCATTTGGCTCTAGACAAACTCGCAATATTCGACTTCTGTTATTCCTCGATTTGATCAAAACGATCGGAAAATTTGCCTGTGCACGATTTAATCACGCAACGCATTGTAACACCAGGAGATAGGGCTTGGTTGGAATGGAAGGAAATCCAGAAACCGAACCCGTGCGAGGGGACCGACCCCTCGAAGCGGAAGCAGAAGAACAAGCGGAAGCACAGGCACCGGCAGATATTGATTTACCAAGCGAACCTCAAGGACAGCAAGGCCAACCAGAAGCGACGAATGAAGCTCTGGCCGAGAATATAGCCAATGCCAACGTCAAATCTTGGATCGAAGCCCAAAGCGAGACCCAACCTCAGCAGCCTCAGCCCGAACCTCCAACTGATGATACATCTACAGAGGTCGACGATGCTGTAGGTGAGCTGCCCCGCGTCGAAAATGAGGCCCCCAGTACAGTGCCTGGCTTGACTGGCACAACAGCTGGAAGCGCTTCGACCACAACATCAGTTCCAGGTACAGACGCCCCGGCACCGGCGCCAGCAACAAGCGCCGAAGCTGGAGTTGGAGTTGGAGCTGGACCGGCTTTGATAACTCCACGCGGGCGGGCTGCATCAGCCTCCACTGGAAGCCCCTCCACCACAGCCGGTCATGGCCATGTCCCTCAATTTGTCGCTCCGTCATCCTACCTCCGACGCAGGACCTCTATCCGGAGCCCAATGGCGCCCTCCGAGCCAAAGCCTCTCAGTCCTTTGGACAAAGATCAGTTGCAAGGCCTAGTATGTTTCCATTTCTTTACCTCCGCTTAGGAGTTGTCTTGGATTGTCGCATTAATTTGCCCGTACCACTTCCGGCGTGGGGCACGCGCGCATCCGACCGACGATATCGAGTTGCAGCTAACGTATTGCTCGACAGAATGCCATTCGCGATTTCCTCAAAGTTCGCACCAGCTACGACGTTCTACCTCTCTCGTTCCGACTCATCGTCCTCGATACCGACCTCCTCATCAAGAAGGCCATCAATATCCTAACCCAGAACTGTGCGTCACCCGATACCTGCAGACTGACCACCAATACTAACCTTTGCCCTAGCAATCGTATCAGCTCCTCTGTGGAATTCGAAAACCTCCCGGTTTGCCGGCATTCTTACGAGTACAGACTTTATCAATGTGATCCAGTACTATTGGCAGTTTCCTGACGAGTTCAGCAAACTGGACCAGTTCCGCCTGAGCAGTTTAAGAGGTAGGCATGTTTCTTTTGCGGCGCATGCATCGCTAACAACAGCCAGATATCGAGAAAGCGATTGGCGCAATACCTATCGAGACGGTCTCAGTTCACCCTTCGAAGCCGCTTTACGAGGCCTGCCGACGCATGCTCAAGACTCGCGCTCGAAGAATCCCACTTATCGACGTTGATAGTGAAACCAACAAGGAAATGGTTGTTTCCGTCATCACTCAATATCGTATCCTCAAGTTTATCGCCGTCAACAACGAACATAACACGGTACTGCTGAAGAAGACGGTTCGAGATATTGGCCTTGGCACATATACGGGTATAGCTACAGCCTCGATGCACAGTTCCGTATTAGAAGTGGTTCATTTGATGGTTAAGCACAACATCAGCTGTGTTCCGATTATCGACTCACATGGTCGGGTGCTGAACGTGTTCGAGGCGGTTGATGTCATTCCCTGTATCAGAGGAGGTGCGTACGAGGAGCTGGACGGTTCTGTTGGCGAGGCCCTGTGCAGGAGATCCGATGAGAGCCCTGGCATTTACACATGCACCGAAGGCGATCGCCTGGACTCCATATTCGACACTGTTCGAAAGAGCAGGGTTCATCGTCTGATAGTGGTTGACGATGATAACAAGCTCAAGGGCATCATCTCGCTCTCAGACATCCTCAAATATGTCTTGCTGTATGGAGTGGAGGACACAAGCAACTGGGCTTGATAGGATGGATCCATGATCTAATATGATGAAGCTTATAATGATTGCATGCTGTCTACGATCAAGGGATCTCTCGTGGAGAGATAGGCGCCGGAGGGAAGCAAGCATATAAACTGGCGTAAGGGAAATTTCTATGGAAAGAATAACACATCATACTCAATCCTTCACTTTGGATCGTGATAATCCATGCATGCATGATGCAGCTTGTCTCGGAGGGTGACTTCTACAGATGTGTGACAGTCGCGGTAATGAATGTGTTTCTCGGCTTCGGGAACCGAGTGGCTGTGAGTGTTTGGGCGGATTGGTTAGGTCCTGTTCAACATGACATGGCGGATGCTTGATGCACTCTGACGACATCAGCGTCGTATTCTATTTCAGTATTTGAGTATTCCATGGCACATCTCCAATTTGGTTGTTTTCTGTCAGCGACTACCTCAGTTGTTAGACCAACTATTATTGTACAATATTCCGTGCCTCGTTACGCTGCCAATGGCATAGAACGGTTATATTGCCTGTACCTCCTTCCTCTTGTCTTGTCTCCTGGTCCTAAAACTCACCAGTTGTATTTGCTGCTGCCACCACCTGCTATCACTGTCGTCCATAACTTCCAGTCTTGTCGGTTCCAGCGCCTCCTTCCATTTCTTCGACTTCATTGTTGTCTTGTCGGGTCCTTCCGCCTATTCGCAATGAATTTCCCATCGTGTCAAGATACACGATGCCGCTGTGACAAGTGAAGTTTGACATCACAACACCCTCACAATTGCTTTTCGCGATCTCTTGGTACGATATTACTCGACGGGTGGGCACTTAAACCTCAGCATTAATCACATCTACTATTTCGCAAGGGCTTTGTGCCGATGGATCAGCATTATCACCCAGCACCTCTGGGCCATTACTCTGCACCAGAAAACCTCCATCAACATCGACTGCTATCGTCCAGGAGCAGCTTGTCGCTCCAGGCTACTATACGGCAGATAACAGACCAGGGGCCTGTGCATACCAGTAAAACATGGACGACAAGCAGCGGCGATCATAATATCCTGAACGACACAGACGAGTTGGAGGATAGGGCGGGCTTTGTTCAGGAATACAATCGTTTGGCAAAGAAGGTGAGGTTTGATGTCGACGAGAATCTACAATAGAACTAATGGCCCTAGAATGGAGTGCGCATCTTGGTGATTGACGATTTTGACTTTAGGCATACTGTAAGTATCACCTGCTTCTGATTAGCACAGCTTCTAATAGAATCAGGGGAAAGGACTTGGTAGTCCTCGCAAGCAAGGATGGCTTTATCGGATCCTGCGGTCCTCTTCCAACCAAGCTACTTCAGATGAAAAACCTATCACTTATCAAGCACCTCGTCATAAACGGAGCGTCTCGGATCTCGCCCACAGTTTGGTACATCATCGTCGAGAAACCCCCAAGGTACTCGACCTTCAGTCCATGGTACGAATAAGCGGCAAGAGTGTATTCTACCTCCCAACCGAACATGCACCGTCTGCTCTCATCCTCCCAACTTGTCTCCGAGCTACCGCGCACCACATCGCTCAGCATGTCACTACTCGAGGGATCTTCCGTATACCAGGATCAATCAGAGTAGTCAACATGCTTTTTGACTATTACTGCTGTACTGAACAAGGCAACGTCGACATCACAAGTACTGTGCGATGCGCAAACCTACCGATGCACGTTCAGGCCTCTGTTCACGATGTTGCATCCACTTTCAAGCGACTCCTCTCGGTGATCCCTGGCGGAATACTTGGTTCCCTATCACTCTTTGACGCATTTATTGCAATCCATTCGCAACTTGAGGGCGATCCTGAGTTTCCTCGTACCAAGCACACCAAGGTACGAGCCCGACTTATTGCTCTGGCTATAGCAACTGTCGAGTCACAGTTTCGTCGGGAACTAATTTGCGCTGTCTTTGGACTTCTCAGCTTGATTGGGAGAGTGGCAGAGATCACCCCCCGAGAGGATGACGAAGGTCGATCGTTACCAACAGGAGATCTGATGGGTTACAATGCGCTGGGAATTGTGTTTGGGCCCCTACTTCTGGGTGACTTACTTGGACTCTACTCCATGAAGCTGGCAACGCCAAAGTCTGGGCTGTTGGTGCTCCCATTGAGATCCCCAAGGTCGCGACAAGGTCGATACGTGAGGAAGACACTCGAGAGCGAGCTCCCAAGCCCCCCGACAGTAAATAAAGTCCTCATCGCCAACAGTATCACAGAAATGCTCATTGTCAATTGGAGGGATGTGGTACGACAAATGAAATCACTTGGTATGAATAGAAGGGCCGAGCCACGGTCAGTGAGTCCCCAGACAGATTCCCAGGATAACGACTTTGTTATCAAGAAGCCACAAGGCTGGGATCGAGAATGGCGCGCAAGTGAGAGGGGAGATGAGATCAAAAGAGAAAACAGCCCTGAACCCCCCACGCCAACTCTGGGGATATCAAAACAACGATCACGAAGACGTGGCAGCTCAGCATCCAAGAAGCTTGCGATAAGACCCAGCATTGGATTCTTGAGTCCTACCGTCGAAGAGAATACCCCTAACGAGGAGGATTCTCATGGTCCTCAGAGTCAGTCAATCCCTAACGGACAGATGAAAGAGTACAACGTGCTAGAGGAGTCAAACATCATGGCGCGTTCAAAAAGTATTGCCGACTCGCCAAAGACTGACCTACCACATGACGAATCGATTGATTATATCGCCCCAACGCCCATTCCGACCCCAAAAGCCAGAGCCGTTTATGGAGATAGCCCGCGTGTCTCCGAGGACGATGTTCCACCTCGTACTTCTTCTAAGCAAGGGACAAGGACAACCCCTTTGCATCGAGTTGGTGTTGACGAGTCGACAAATCAGGCGTCGAAAGTATCAACTTCCAAAGAAGTCACAGCCATCGAACGCAAGGGTGCTATTAGAAAGAAACATCCGGGAAAGGAGAAGTCGCAAAGAACACCTAGGCAATCCATTGCAGTAGAATGGTCAGAGCTTCCGAGTAGATTATCAGGCATGTCCATGGATAAGTCGGAATTGCAAGCAACACACGTCGAGTTTTCTTCCGAGAAGGAAGCACTAGAAGCCGCACTGAAGGCACATTTTGAAGAACTGAAAGAACTAGAGTATTCAGACCAACACAAGACGCTGCCCCCTGACCCCAATATCAAGGAAAAGTTAAGAGTATCAACTCTTGCTGACCCAACACAGATACCACAGCAGCCTCTCGACAAGACAAATAGGGACAGCGAACACATGGATAGTGAGAGAGGCATCAAAACAACAGCAACCCAGCAGTTGTTGGCAGCTAACTCTGCATCCGCAACACCAAGACAATTCTATGCACCAATGCAGGTGCCACGGATCATCGGAGATGACACTTCAACGGAGCTTCACTCCCCTAAGAGCCACATAGAGACGTAGCGAGTCTCTTCTGGAACATTGGGAGGGTTACCCAGTACTGAAGAATCAAACAGTATTGGCCGAGGCCAGGATGAGAAGCAAAGATCCGTGGATGACAGCCGCGTTTTGCAGCAGCACGGCAACGAAATGTCCGATCGATTGCACTCTAGCCGAGTTATGTCTTTGCCTGCTGAAACACCAAAGACCGACCATAGGCTGCATGGAGCATCCGCCCCATGGTTCTCTATCCCGAAAAGGAAGCCAAAGACATTAACACGGCCAAGCTTATCGCCGGCCAACAATCAAGGGGGGGTCAAGGCTATGGCTGCCAAGTTTGAAAATAGCAATCACTCAACTGAGACGTCTCCAACACAACCCAGAAGTGCAAGCAAGACCCAGAATCTGATATCACACTTCTCACAGGGTTCACCTGCGAAAAGCATACGCTCTGCGAGATCAGTCTCAACTTTAGGACACAACAGAAAAAACGGTTCCATCTCGAGCCAGAACCCGTCACACTCTCGTAATGCATCCGCAGGGGTAAATGCTCTGAACGACGAAACTCATGTACGGGATCTGCGAGTTTCTATTGGAGAAGAGGCGGCGATGAGGGCGGCCGAACTTCAGCAGATGAACCAAGGGCAGAAACAGGCACAAGCCTCTTATGATCAAGCAGAAATATTAGCACAACGGCAGGTAGTTCCATCACGAAAGCCCATTCCAGGAGGAAAGGTACGAGAGGCATCACTGGAGAATCCTCGCAGTTTGGGAACGATGATGCCATATCCTGAACAACCGCCTATCGCCCAGCACCTTAATCTGATAAGACCATCATCATCTACATCCAATTTACAATACGGAACCGACTCTTTGCAGATTCCTCATGGCACTGCGACTCCTATATCACGCCCTGGCAGTACGACCACTCTCCATACACAGATTCGGAACCTACAACGACAACTAGATTTCAAGACGGAGGAAACATTGCAGTTGAAGAGACAGCTTGAGGTACAAGAAGATGCAGATGTGGGCACACTGAGCCAGCAGTTACGAGAAGCCAAACGGGAAGCACATATGTGGAGAGAAAGGGCCGAGAGTGCAGAGCGAAGGATCAAGGTGTTCGAACGATTCACATCACGACTCAACGGAATAAGGGAGGCATCGGCACTTTCCAAAGAAGCTGTTGATGCGGGCGACAAACCCACTGGTCCAGAATATTTCGTGGAAGATGTAGAGGAGAGAGGGCAAAAGGAGAACGCATTCTTGGATGATACCGCAGGATATGAAAGTGATAGCTCAGGGAGAACAGAAGATGCTGGACTTGTCACAGCTCGAATACGCAGATGCCTTCATGGCTTAACAGATGGGCCCCCGGACAAACCTCCCTTTGGAATCGACCAGAACCAACACACTGTCTTCAGTGAAAAACCGGAGCCGGACATTAACCCAGGTGCAGTCGAAACTTGGATGGCAGCACAGGAGTTCCTTCAGCAGGGCGAAGCTCAAGGGCCCAGGCGGCGGAGTTGAGTCGGATGTTCGATTGACAGGCCATGGGCAAATGACGAGTGTCCAGGCGCTTAGTGATGTTGAGGTTGTGCAAGAAGGGTCTGGGCTCTGGATCTTGGGGACAAGGCCCTGGTGGCAAAGTGTGGTGGTGTACCTTTTCGATTATCAAGTCTAGAACATCATCTCGATAAGTGGCAAGGGTGTCTGTGCATCAGAATATCAATGGACATTGTCCGAACATGGGCATTGGGTGAAATGTTCATCTTTTAATTGTCAAAGTCACGCTACATGACAAATACCTGTGGTGAATTTGTATCTTTGGCTAAGAGCCAGTGACCCGGCATATCGATCCCTCAGGGAATGTTCGATGACCAAACCTCTGCAGATCAGGTTATGGGAATCTGATGTCTCGACCCTGATTCTGCATGCAATTTTCTAGAAGCACTGTGCTTAACATGTGATATTCGAAGCCCGTTGGCTAGTTTGTACTGGATCCTTAATTCTTTCGAAATGTGATTGGTTTGAGTGGCGACCCTGTTTTTAGTCCCGACTTTGTTCCTGGAAGTCTGAGCGAACAGACCTCCTGACGTCAGAAGCTTGAATGCCAATATATGGATGGCAGGATGCCTGTAAATAGTACATACTCTCAATGTATGAATATAGCGGTTGACTGAGTGAAAATATGCTATGGTCTCTCATCAGATGCTCGCTTGATTCGCCACCTGCCTGCATTGTCGCGGCCCATTGACACGTGAATGCGCCCGATTCCATCAAGAACAGCATCAAAAAGTGCTGAGTCTGAAGAGTCGTCTGGTTCGTGGGTCGTAGTGGTTGCGGCACCGGTGTTGAAGGTGGGGAAGCGACTGCCTGACAGTTCGGAGTGGCGTTGGGAGGTTGTCGAGAATGCGAGGGACATTGGTGGTCCGTGTGAGAGATGGAATTGATCCTCCCAGGGCTGTGTCATCGGCGGAGACGGGAGTAGACTTGTAGAAGACATTGGTGGCGGAGAATAAGCAAGGGGCGTATAGGGCTGAGCTGAGGGTATGTATGACTGTTGGGTGCTTTGTTCGTCATAGGTATCCTGCGAGTTTGAATGTTCGTGATTGATTCGCGGGTTGACAGAAGAGTGCCGTAGATTTTCTGTCGAATAAGGTCGACAAACTACCTCTGCTGGTGGTGATGGAAGGAGTGTCCCCAAGGAAGGGGTTGGCGTAGGTGATATATGAGACGGGTAGGATGAGTTAGAGGTATGAGGCTCGAGGTCACGGCCAAGAATCATGTCGGAGCTAGATGTTGTGAATGACATTGCGGTATTGGGCCTACCTTGGCCATAGCTTGAACTTGTATTTCGCTGCAATCTTTGTGCAGCTGCGTGAGTGTTGTGTAAGGGTTTTGAAGATCTGACAGTCTCGGTTGAAGTCGAATCAGGGGTTGGTATGTTTGATTTCCCGTATTGGTCGTTGTTAGAAGTTTGTCGCTGTCTAATAGGGGAGGTGAGAGTGCCAGGCTCAGCTGGCAAAGTCCAGACCATGGCCACACGCGGAGCGTACGCCTGTGAGGACTGGTAAGGGCCATGGTCTGGTTGACCAAGTCAATTGCCTGCAAAGATAGACTGGTGCTTGTGTGTAGCTTGCACAACTGAGCTGTATAAGCCGAAATCTAACAATGTTAGTTATGGGTGCTCTCGAGATGATGATGGCAGTTGAAACGTTAAAAGGGTCCGAGCTTGGTAATCGTATAAATTCGGTGGTGTTGAATGCAACAAAACATGCAATAATGACGACAGAAAAGCGATCGATACTTACCCACACCAGCCCCCAAATCCCGGGATGTCAAAACTTTGATCGACAGGTCCGGATTGACCTTTCCAATGACTTGAACTGCGTTGCCATTCGAGAGGTGGGCATCCTGAACAATCAATCATGAGTGCAAGGTTCCAGTGAGAAACTGATGTCGCAAGACTGTCAACAGTCTTGATAACTTACTCTGTTCAACAGGACAGTGACAGTACCCTCCGAGTCAAGAGTTGCTTGATCACCTCGAAGCTGCGTAACCTTTCCAACGAGCATGACGACTCGGCCAACGAAATTGTCGAGATAGGCGGCAGTAACGCGCGGGGTTGCGAGTTCAGCCATTGTTGTGTTTGGTTTTCGCTTATGACTGAGTGTGAGTGATGTGGAAGTAAACTTGTTACGGATTCAACCTATATGAGCGTTTAAGATAATTTGCTGGCCAGCAAGCACAGATTGAGTTGTAGAGCGAAGTTGTCAGCCGATCAAACGCACATGAAGCTGCTGGCGATAAAGCTATCAGGAGGGGAAGCGCGTTGGAGCCTGACGCGCAATCACGTGCAAGCTGTCCCCACCTATCACCTGTCTCCTGTGCAACTAACCATTCTTACTAGAAGTTAGAACTCCTCTGCCCATTGGAAGCTGCACATATTGTGTGCAAGACACCAATGCCAGTCCGCACCTGTCGAGTTTCAAGGATGCTTTTACCTTTTCGAAAAGAAGTTGTACAGTACGGAGTACAGCGTATGGAAAATACTATGTTCATCCAATATCAACCAAGCCCCACCCTTGCGGACAAACACCCGACTTCTCCGGATCAACCAGGTAGCCAGACAAAGCTGGCTAAGTCTCTCCCTCTCTCTGTCATTCCCACGATAAACCCGAAACCAGTTTCCCTGTTTTACTCACAGACATTTTTCATCCGCTCAAATACGATTACCCATAACTTTATTGCTATCAACAGCCCCACTCTAGAATCGACCAACCGCGTGTCTTTCTCGGCCGACGCCGGGACAAAAGCTCCGAGCACAGTAAAAAAGATGCGTGATTCAGAAAGATCTTATGAAAAGCTGGCATACAGGCACAGTATAGTGATCAAATGGAAATCATCTCCAGCTTTTACAGTATACACATATAATATCAGATCTCAAGCCAAGAGCAGCACTCTGCCACGCTCAGGGGTTTAGGGTCCCTGAAGCACAACGACGTTAACATTCACCGCGTATCGGATCGGTTAAGAATCATCAGGTTACGGATACAGCGAAGGGCACACAACTAGGGCAATCATTACTCAAACTGACATATGAAATCCTGATCGGATATGTCGATCATTTGAGGTTCTACGTACAGTACTACGGACTACGTATCTCCTTCATGCAGCGGCCAGAGATTGAGTCAACCCATCTGATGCCAAACGATTTGCCGGCATCGGTTGAGCTAGACCATCACTGGAAGGACCCTGTGTGCATCGGCAGAGCTCAAGCCCCTCACATGGTTGTTTTAAAAACAACCTATCAACAATCTACAGCCCGGAGTTGACGTTCACAAGGTTCGTCATAATCATCTCGAAAGATACTGAAACCAAGGTAAGAAACTTCCAACTCGATCATGCCCACTTGAATGCCCATACCGTAATATGGCATATGGAGATGAATGAGTGCTGTAATCAACTCGTTTCGCTTCGCTTCGCTTTCGCTGTCAGGGTCCTAAGAATATCATACTTGTGTACAGTCCCGCTTACACTGTCTAGCCAAGGACGAGCCGCTTGGCCCTTGTGTGCTATCCGCTATCTGATTGGTTAGAACCCGCCACGGAGGCCAGGTCCGTCGATCTATGATTGGCAGGGTGAAGCCAGACGCCTCTTCCCACTTAAGTAGCATCGCAAGGGGCCACTTGAGAGAGTTGCAACAGTTTGACAAGTTTTAATTGGAGGGAGCCAAAGACTTGAAGTCAAACTGCCAAAACAGTTTTCTCCCATCTGAGACGGGGATCCTCGCTCAGCATTGTGCCCTGACAAACTGCCGCGTTTGGCTCAGTGTGTTGAAACGGGATGACGCCGTTCATGGCTGAAAGAAGCTTTGGCTACTGTATGTCCAGTTTAAGTCGTTACGGGTACTGTTTATTCAGATTCGATTCGCTTGTTGACTGTTGGATCCGGCAAAGCGGGGCCTGACGACCATTCTGGAGCACTTATACCATCAACGGCTTGGGAGTCACAGTTTGTAGCCTGGTTACAATCTCCAAAGACCCTTCTGCACCCTTGTTTCCACACTGACCTTTCCAAAATTGACACTCAAATGGCGAATCAAAACTGTCGGACTCGAACCGGCCCCCCAAAAGTTGTCTTACGGTCAAGTCATTGCATATTCTCCCCTATCCTCACCCACTCGTCTCCTTACATCTACTCCCCGGACCCTAGCTGTTGGACAAGTACTGTAGCGAACCAGCAATCCGATCCACTGATGCTCGATATTGAGGAATAAGTGACGCAAGACATTACTGGTGGTGGTTGCATGGGTTGTTGGCGTGATATAATAACTTAATATCCGAATCCCTTCACCAACCTTGGCAAATGTTGTAGCTATTGGACCACTGTTAACAGCGTGCTGATTCGATTGTTCTCAACCTTGGTTTCTCAACATTTCGATTCTTGCAAATACACTTGACTAGACTTCACCGAAACGGTCAATTCGCCCCCGGGTCTAGAACAGCCTTATAGGCACCGCCGAACGAATCATTGCATTGACAGCTCGCGGAAACAGAAGACGGCAACAAAGAAAAGCACCAAGCAATTTGCCCCCCCAACTCCCAGGCCTCACCACCCCGTTACGGAATTAACCAAGTACTTGATCTGAGCCGTTTTTGTATGTGGAATTCCGATCTTGACATCCGCCTGTTCTATTATTGATCGGGGTAAAAATTCCAAGACCACGATCAAGTCAGTTCCAGCTACAGCTACAGCTACAGCTAGCTACTGCACTATCAACGCACTGCGCTGCACAACCGGATTGGTTTCTCCGCCAAGCTCAAGCTGGCACCTGCCCTGGTTAATTTTGGTCCAGCCTTTCTTCTACATCTTTCTAGCAGAGCTACACCTTCTTGACCTTAACCATAACAAGGCCTTTCCTTTTCATTTTGGACGTTTGGGTTTCTGAGTATACTCCCACTCAATCCATCCTCCCATTCTTTTCCCTACCCTGCCTCAGGGGCTCCTCTACTTTACTTGCCACTATTGATCTCTCGACGTTCTGGACCTGAGCTATTGGGCTCCATACTTCAACCAATCCGGCTAAGCACCCCTCCCTGTGCCCGCCAGGTCCTCCGATCTCTAGAGTTGCAGGTGTGATTCGTTTCGACTTGGTTGAACACGACTGCATTTCTGAAGCGGCTCGATAGTTTGTATTGCTGTGAATAAATAGCGATAGGCTCTTTACAGTCTTCATAGCTAGTGTCGCAGGTCACCACAGACCTCAAGCTCCAAGCCCAGAGCTTTTAACAATTATTGCAGGATCGAAATGGACGGACCAAACCAGCATTACAGCAACCAAGCCCAAGACTTCCCTGACAACTACACCGTGACCGAAGCCAAGGATACTAACATTGATCCATTGCTCAACGTGAGCTCGACGGGTGGCCCTGTGCCTCCAATTGTCAGCAATGGAATGGATGCACAATTTCTAATGGGCTCTGCCATGTGGAACCCAGCTTTGAACAACCCCATCAGCTTCTACCCTTCAAGCATTTCAAGTCTGGCACCCGAAGCCTTGGCCAACAGCCCCAAGCCGCCCACCGAGACACGATCGTCACCCAGGACACCATCTAGTGAAACGGTATTTGGATCAACACGTACCTCGAGCAAATCTTCTATCCCTTCTGTCGACTCTCTGGACCCTGATGCCAAACCTCGGCGTAGCAGTAGAGGTGTCAAGACACAACGCCAACCAGCAACAGTCGAGCCTGTCGCCAAGCCACCACGTCGACGGCGTGTTTCCAAGGAGCCATCACTCAAGGAGGAAGATGAAGAAGACGATGATGATCCTGGGCCGGAGGGTTCCGATAAACGTGACAAGTTCCTCAAACGAAACAGGATCGCCGCGTCCAAGTGTCGCCAAAAGAAGAAGGAATGGGTCAGCAACCTCGAAGACACACGGTACGGCTTGGAACATGAAAACAATATCCTGCATAAGCAGTACAATGGTCTTGTGGACGAGTTAAGCACCATAAAGAACCAACTCATGGAGCACGCTTCCTGCAATGACGCCAACATTAACCAGTGGCTTGATAACGAGGCCAAAAAGTTTGTCCAGCGTATTACGGCGCAGAACACGACACAAGCTCCAGGGCAGCCGTATAGAAATACAGGCCACTTCTGCGATAACCACCGTCGCAGCTCCAGTGGTAAGTCCGTCTCTGACTCCTGTCAGGATCAAGGCACCGTGGCTAACTGTTATCAAGTCACCACTTCCATACCACCATCGATAGAATCGGAGATGAATTACGATCATAGACCAGGTAGCACCATTAAGTCGCAACCACGAGGATGATAACGACCAAGGGCAGAGATAGAAGGCGTGCCGACGACTAGAAGGGTTTCCAACGAAAGGGCCGCAGTAAAGGAAGGCAAGCTAACTTTGACGGTACTCCACAACATCACATCACAACAGCCTTGCTGTGCGAGTTTGATTTTCGTCCATGTTTGGCATAGGGGAATGGCACTTCGTCTGCTCTTGATTTGAGCCTTACAAACGACCTTTCAAATGGAACAACTATGATGGCAGAATACAATTGCTCAGACAGAAAGTGTTCCGGTGAAGGGGATGCCTTGGCATGTTATAGCATCTGGCTACTGGCTCCAACATCATGCTTAGCTGATTCTTGACTAGAGCAAGTGTTTTTGACGTCTTTAGCGACAGTGCTGGGACGCGTTTTTTTTTATTAAAAAAAAAGGAGCAAGAAGGATTTGGGAAAAGGGATATTTTATGATTTGATGCTTCACGATCATGAGCTGATTTGTGCTGGGTTACCCAGCTGAGGTGTACGATTTGCTAATGTGGGTGGCGACTAGCTAGTACCGAGTACTCAGCTCAGTCTAAAATTTTGGTCCTTGACCATTCTCTTGGTAAAAGAGTCTCGAGTGGGGGACGAATGTGCAGGGAAGCATGCAATGATAGCCTCACTCTATTCCCTGGCATGGGACAAGGCGGATTGAAGATGTACGACAAATGGACAAATGATAAAGTGTAATACAAAAGAAACGTTTCATACTCTGGACAAGGCGACAGCCGGCCATTGCCTTTGACCAACATTCTGCAAGATCGACACCATGATGAGTATAACGCCTGAGGGCGATATCAGTGCTTGTCGTCAATGTATTGTCGCAACGACCATGGTTTGTTGGGAAAGATATGTAAGAATCAACCTCGGGTCGCAATGGTGAAGTTGAGAATTCTGGGTTTCTCGACTTGAGTAAAGTGGCAACCTCTATATTTGCCACTATTTAGTCGACAATTCCCTCCCCCTTTCTAATTAAGGCGAAAGGGGAGATCGATCAGCAAAGATTATTCCCGCAATTCGTGCCAATGAGATGAAGTTGCTGTGTAGTCGTTCCAAGATATCGCCACTCGGAAACATCCGAATATGACATTGAGCGTTGTGATTGGTGGTCCCAGACGACGAAACTGCGACTGGCCGGGAAATAAGTGCGGTTGAACTCTAAAAACGGGCATAAGTCAATTGCCAAGTCAATTGCCAAGAACGTATAAAAAAACACAACCACAATGTTCACTCATGCATGTCAGATGCGAGTTATTAAGTTGCAGATAGTTTATTTGTCTTGGTACTCCTACATTGAGCCCCCCCTTTTCTATATGTACAAATATGATACACGCGCTCATCCACCGCCACTTCTTTACCTCTTCTTGATCCATCCCCTTGAGTTGGAGATGCCCTTGATGTTCTTGGTGTACTTCCAAAGGTGGCGATACTTGGGCCCTTGTCGCTTGGCTTCCCATCCACGGGGCTTGACTGGTGGCTTGAGACTGTGAACGCGTGTGGGACGGAACTCGATATCAGAGCCGGGGATGTTGTGTCGCGCCATGACAGCTGCGGTGTTTTCGTCCCAGACGCTTCGGAACATGTTAAAGCCGAAAGGCGTGGCGTGGAACTTGTCGCGGAATGACTTGAGTGAGAAACCCTCTCGCTCGCTGTAGAGTTCCTTAAGTTTGGCGACGTCAAGCTTCACGCCGGGCTCCTGCTCAAGGAGATAGATGCCAAGACGGTGGTAAGGTGCACCCTTTTGCGAGAATGCGGGTAGCCATGGCACAGCGAGTTGGTCCTTTGCCGTTATCTTACTCAATGGTAGTGAAGTGTCTGTAGGGCTGATGGGGATGTTGGCTGCGAGGAAGTGGCATCGCTTGCTGAAGGTATCGGAGTCAGGGTTGGGCACATCAGAGTCGAGGACGACAACCGAGACGAGACGCTCGCCCTGGTCAAAGACCTGCACACGCAGACGAGGGATATTTTCGCTGACGAGACTGTCGACAATTTGGCCAGGGGGGATCTTGAGCTTGCGGAAGTATAGCTGGACATCGGCGGTGGGCTCGAGCTTAGGAAGCACATCGGGGACGATGTTGAACTGCTTGATACGTTGTGTGATCAGACGTTGGTCGTATGAGCGCCACTTGGCCTCGGCGTAGTGACGGTAGATGGGCTTGTTCATATCGCCTAGGTATTATGTGTTAGTTGCGAATCAGACCTTGTAACCAAACATGACGTACCCGTTCCATCCTCAAAACGTTTCTTAACCATGGGGTCATTCGCATCCGCATAGATCTTGAGTTGTTCCACATGCTTCCGCAGACTCTTCAGTTTAACATCCTTCATCTTCTGACCACCATTGACATCCTCTGGTTTCGTAGCCTCCAACCGGGAGATCTTCTCAAGTTCCTTGCTGATATGTCCCAGCTTCTCCTCACGATCCGCCGCCAGGATCTTACGGGCCTCTTGGAAAGCCTGGTAGGGAAGATGCTCAAATGGCAGGTCGCCTGTGCTGCGGATGGCCAAACGACGACGTCGGGAACCAATTGGCATTTTTCCAGATTTCATCAGCTGTTCCTCAAATTCGGGCAGCACCGTATTGGGGTCGAGGTCTGCATCGCTCGGCGTGGGAGTCTGAGTATCGGCTGGTGTTCGACGGATGGCGGCCGAAGTGAAAGGGCGGACAACGCTGTGGCATTGCGGCCGCAGCTGCCGAGTGAGCGGCCTTATGACGGCCTGGCAGCGCGACATGATGTGCAGCGGAGCGTAAGGGCCGTGGGGACGGAGTGGACGTTGAAGTGACGCTGGTGATAGATCTTGAGATATCTTGAAAAAAGCTCTGGGGATGGTTTGCAGGCGGTAGCCCCACTAAAAACTCGAGGCGGAGGACGGATGTTTGCCGATCCACTTTTTATAGTATCGCATCACGGTTTTTGAAGCCTCAACACCAGCTCAGCTGCAATTGTGTCTCGCTACCCACAACCAGAAACTCACTGTCGACGAGGGCTTCAGGGATATCTGGTACAATGGCTGGTAAAGGAATTGGCTGTTTGGCTGAGGCCATGGGTGCTCTACGAGTGTCTGCTAAGGTATGCTGAAGAACCTGCAGATGGGATGAATTCCATGTTAATATAGATTATAGCCGACGACACTCAACCAGGCCTTCACAAGGTCAATGGCTACACAAGTCTCTTCAACAGCTACTTCGACCGAAACGCCCAAGTCTAACAACACCACTCAGGGTATCCTAGAGTCATGGAAGCCTAGTATGATCCCCATCACTCCTCTTAAACTCTACTGACCATGATAGTCACAACTGTTCCCGTCACAATCCACGATTTCCCCTCTCTGGAACCCATGTCGCTCGAGCGATGGTCCGTCAACCACCTCTACCTTCCTCTCCGCCGAGATCTCCTCCACCTTGCCGTCGTCTACGAGGGTGACAACACCCGCCAAGGTACCGCATCGTCCAAGACCCGTTATGATGTCCACGGCTCCCACCGCAAGATGCGCCCCCAAAAGGGAACTGGCCGTGCCCGTATGGGAACCAAACAGAGCCCTATCAACCGTGGTGGTGGAAAGACATTCGGTCCTCAACCCCGTGATTTCGGCACCAAACTTAACCGCAAGGTATACGACAAGGCCTGGCGAACAGCTCTGAGCTACCGATATCGAAAGGGTGACTTGATTGTGTGTGAGGACGGTATGGACCTTGTGTTGCCAACCGATTACGAGCTTGTTGCCGGAAAGTACCTCAAGGATGGGCTGAAGGAGACTTATCTCAAGCGATACATGACTGGAGTGCTGGGCAACCTTGGTTTGGGTCGTGCCAGCGGTCGAACCCTCTTCGTCACCGGAAACCGACGTGAGGCTCTTTTTGGTGCTATGGAGCAGCTCCCCTGGGAGGGCCGAGCGTTGGACATGGAGGATGTGGACGTCAAGGATCTTTTGGAGACAGGCAAGGTGGTTTTGGAGCGAAGCGTGCTCAAGGAGTTGATTGAACAGCACCAGAGCGACTTGGTCAGCAGAGTTGTTATGCAAGGCCTCGTCAAGGGCGGACCCGCGATAGGGACACCGGTGCTTGGGGCTTGAGATGAGGTGTGTTAGATTAAATCTGTATTATTTTGTACACAATCATAAGACGCATAGTGCATGTCTTGAATACATATGAACAAAAGTTGCCCATGGGTATCGCATTAGACTCATCTTAGTCCGTGATCTATGATTACATTGTTGTACATGGCAGAATATAGTATTACAATGCTCCGCCGACTAGTGACACAATCCACATGGCGACTCTAACTTTGAGTCCGACTCTTCGTTCAGTTCGTGCAAAGTCGTCTCGCGTCGCCTTGGTAGCATGCTCCTGGAGCCATAACTGCTCTTCACCTAATCTTGCCTTGAGTCCTTCATCGCGAGTGACGATCAAGGCCCCCGCTTCAAGGTCATGCGAATAGCTGCGTTTAGTATAATTAGAACTTCCAATAATGCTCACAGCAGGGTTCTTGTCGCCTGGCATCGTTACCCATAGGCCCTTGGCGTGGTATGTCCATCCGCCAGGTTGGCCAACGACGCCGTAACGCCATTCCTTTAGGGTGATATCGGCATCGCGACCTTCGTGGTGGACGCGATGGACGAACCGCCGGGCCAGAAGTGTGTATGCATCGGGTAGCAGGCCCGAGACGCCTTTTGACTTATAGAAGCCGTTGGCCTCAGGGGATGCGGTGATGACTGTGTTGTTGGAGGATGCAGTGCCAAGAAGGAGTTTTGTCAGAGACGGGGCAGGGTTAAAATAGCCAGCTGTAAATGTCCACGCAGAGTCGCGATACGCAGGCAAGGCGAGTGTCTTGAGGATGTGGGTGATGACTGGGAGCTCAGTAGAAGTGTCGGGCTTCATAACCTGCGACATCTGGCCAAGCATGTACACCCTTGTATCAGAGATATCATTCTCCGGCCTGGACTTAGGATGTAGAAGCACCTGAAGCGTCAATGTAGTACTCTTAATGAACGATTGGGGCTTTTCTAGCGGTGAAGGAGCAGAGTTGTTCTGCGGCCATGACAGCGTGAAGCCTGCTGGTTCTTCTGAAGGTTGAACAAGGAAGCTGAAGGATGCTACACCTGAGTATATGTTCCAAAAGTGATCAGTAACCTCTTTTGATGAAAACAGATGATATCGATCTTGGCGGTTGGTGAAGTAGTCAGTAGACAAGTTTGCCCTGACAGGTCAGTATATTTCAGACACAAGGGATTGCTTTGGCATACCCAGACATGATGATCTCATCGTCAACACCGTAAAGCTTCATGTGCTGAAGCCCCCAACCCTCGTTGATCCTCTTGGGAATATATTGCTTCCTCAACCCCGTCAGATTGGGCGTGTGATACATTCGAATTTCGACACGATCCGCTCCGAACTCTTGTACCAATGGCGCCAGAAGTGATGCACTTGATGGGTCGGGCGCCTCTCGGGTTCCCCGTAGCGCATCTGTAAGGATGCTCAGTTTCACCTCTGGGTTCTTCCTCAATGCCTCTTGCAGTGTCTCGATAAGCTCCCTTTCTGATTTCCCAATGTACAGTGTTGACAGAAAGATTCGTCTCTTGGCTGTTCGTATCCGATTCTAATCCCCATCAGTCCCATATCGTAGTTCGTATCTGGTGCTTCCAACCTTCAACGTCTCGTAGAATTCGGCTGGTGTTCGAATGATTTGGATTTGCTCTCCCCGGACATCAAAACTCGGCGCAAGACGATCCAATTCTGTCACGAAAGGCGCCAGAGCTCCAACACTATTCATGGTACTCGATGGCGGAGGACTTCCAGCTGGCATAGCATATTGTCTGGTCTGGACTCTTGCGCTGGGGACCCTGGGCTTGAAACTCGCGGCGCGAAGCCTCGTAGTACAGCGCGCGCAGCTCCGAGTGAGCATCGCGAGTCAGATCCAACTTAATTGAAGCTTGTTGTCTAATTAACGATTGCTTGTTAATTGCTAGAATATTTCTGGATGTAAAGCTCAGGGTACGTACCCATGCCGTCACAGAATCAATTGGCCGAGGTTAATCCGTGCCGGGCAATCTTCACCATCGGTCGTTGATGGGCTATCAACATCCCCATCCCGCCATACGTCGAGGTCAATTGTCGCTAAACCGCCATCATGTCGACACTAGGACGAACGCTGTCCAACCTGCGAAAGGTTGGAATCAAGGTGAGTCTGGAATCAAATCACTAACAAATGCCAATGCTAACTTGAGTAGGACTACTTTACCCAGCTGCTGGTATGTACCCGACCGATCAATACTCGAATCTCTAGCTAACGACGCTGTTCCTTACGCATAGTATATCGGTACGCACCTCGCAATTACCAGCTGTCGAATTATCCACTAACATCCACAGGTGATACCAAGGCTGGTCGTCTTATCGGCACCGATCGCGCCGGCAACAAATACTTCGAGAACAACGAGGAACTGCCTCTCCGAACCCGCTGGGTTGAGTACGCCAAGCACGACTACGATGCCGCCCATATCGAGCCTGGATGGCACGCCTGGATGAGCTACAGTGTCCAGAAGCCTCCTACCGAGGATTCTCTGCTGAACCCCGGTCTCCGAGCTTTTGAGCCTTCGCGCGCCATTCCCAACTTTACCCAGACCCGTGGTGCCTTCAAGACATACAACACGTATGTTTCAATACGTCCTTGTGAGAGGCTGATTGCTGACAGTTTGTAGGGCTAAGTCGAAGATCTCAGCGTGGGAGCCTGTAGCTGCTCCTCGGGCATGAGGATGAGATGTGGTCTAAGTGTACATAAATTCGCGTAGAGATTGCAGTCAACAGAACCCAAAAAGGGTATTGATTTCAGACGAAATTCGGCTCTGTGTTTGATACGGCATAATAATGATATGGTATAGAATCTAGAAAATATGCGCTCTATGGCCATTTACGATCCTACTCTTCACTAACGAAAGGGAATCCTTCACACGTCTACGATGATTTGGCCTCAATAGCAGATTTGATGGCTGGGAGTGTCAGCTGAGTCGAAGGATGGGAGGAATTGCTTACCTTCACATGTTACTCTAGCATCTCCAAACAACATTTTGGAGTTAGGCATGTAAAACATGGGGTTTGGAACATCAGCTGCTCTTGTTAGCGAGGTTGATTTTGGATTAAAGACCACTCACCATAACCACTGGCCATGCCCCTCTTCATCACCACAACCTGTTTGGCCTTCCAGGCATGCAGCACGGGCATACCCTCGATAGAGCTACCCTTTTCCAGAGCAATCGGGTTGACAGTATCGTTAGCACCAATAACAACAGCCAAATCAGTCTCGGGGAAATCATCGTTGATCTCGTCCATTTCCAGAACGATATCATAAGGCACGCTGGCCTCGGCAAGAAGTACGTTACACTGACCAGGCATACGGCCAGCAACGGGATGGATGGCGAAGCGGACAGTAATGCCCTTGGCTCGCAGAGTCGAGACGATGCTCGAGATGGCATACTGCGCCTTGGCAACGGCCATGCCATAACCGACAATGAGAATAACCTTCTCTGAGTTGAGGAGTGCATCGGCAAGATCATCAACCGATGTCTGGGTAACTTCTCCTTGGGGCTTATACTCCTGGACAGCGGTTGGCGTTCCCAAGCCTCCGAATAGAACATTGGTAAGTGATCGGTTCATGGCCACGCACATGATGTACGAGAGAATGGAACCAGATACACCGATCAACGCTCCAACGGTGGTAAGAAGAGGGTTATCCAACATGAAACCTTCAGCTACAAGAGCAAATCCACTATAGGCGTTCAAAACAGTGATCACAACGGGCATATCAGCACCGCCAATCGCAGAGGTAGTGGTATAACCCTTGATGAAACTCAACGCAGCGTTTCCAGCGAGGGCACCAGCTGCAATCAAAGGACTTCCAGGTGCCATTGTAATGAAGGCACCCATCGTAGCTACATTGGTTGCAAGCAATCCCGAGTTAATAATGTGGCGTCCAGGGAGCATCTTGGGCTTGGAAGACATTCTACCGCCGAGCTTGAGGAACGCAACGATGGAACCAGTAAATGTGATGCCACCGATGAAAACGCCCAGATAGGCTGTTACCAGGTGCAGAGTCGAGGGATCCATGACATCTCCCATGACACTACCGATGCTGGTCAGGACAGCTGCGAGACCAACAACAGAGTGAAGAGCCGCAACGGTCTGGGGGAGATCGGTGGGAGTGATTCGCTTGCCAATGAGCATACCAGCAATGGTACCGAGAGCAGCGAGACCACCGAACTGGGTGAGAACCTCGGGTGTGAAGCCAGCAGCGAGCAAGCTGGCCAAAACACCTGTACCAACACCAAGAATACCAAGAGCGTTGCCCATACGAGCAGTAGCCTGGGAAGCAAGACTGGAGATGGAACCAATGCAGAGAACAGAGCTGACGAGATAACCGGCTTGAACAAGACCAGCAGCACCAGTAGAGGCAGCAGCCAAGAAACCACCACCGCAGAGTACTGCAGGAACAGCATAAAGCCAGGGGTACTCCGGGGGATCAGTAGGTCCTGTACACATTAGTTATGCTCGCTCTTTGGGTTAGGAGACTCACGCTTGAACATATCCAGCATGCGTTTGGTAATGATAAAGCCACCACCGACATTGACAAAGGCCAGAAGAACACTCAGGGCACCAAACGCTTGGGGAATGGTCGCAGGTAGGAATCCACCACCAAGAATAAACAGACCGCCGATACCAACCATGCCCGAGATGGCATTGGTGACACTCATCAGCGGCGAGTGGAGCGCAGGAGCAACACCCCAGACAGCACGATATCCAACAAGACCAGCAAGAGCAAAAGTAAAGGCATTAGACATGAGGAGAGGGCTAGTCCATTTTCCAAGAGCCAAGACACTTCCCATAGCAGCGGTGACACCAGCAACTTCACGAGTCTTCTTCTGCCAAGGAGTCAAGGCTACGGGCTCAGGAGTTGCGGCGGTGGGTTCAGACTTTACAGGTGGCGGAGGAGGTGCCGCTCGAGGAGCAGGTGGCAGAATATCTCCATTTTGGGTCACAATGGCACCTCGTACAACCTCATCTGAGAGATCAATACCAAAAGCATTTTTCTCAGGGGTCATTGAAAGCAGGAACTTGGTGATGTTGTTGGAGTAGAGTGTCGAGGACTGGGTGGGCAGACGAGAGGGTAGATCAGTGTATCCTGTGGATGTCAGTTTGATCTCTTGGGCGCAGAACGGTCACTTACCGATAATCTTGACATCGTTGTAGATAGCCAATTCGCCTTTCTTGGTGGCTTCACAGTTGCCTCCAGCTTCGGCAGCCAGATCGACAATGACACTTCCAGGTTTCATGACATCGAGAATATCGTTCTTGAGTAGTTTCGGGGCAGGCTTTCCAGGGATCAATGCAGTGGTGATGATGATGTCGACTTCTTTGGCTTGGTCTTTGAAAAGCTTCATTTCAGCCTCGATAAATTCCTTGCTCATTTCCTTCGCATAGCCACCAGCACCAGATCCATCTTCCTCGATTTCAACTTCGATGAATTCGGCTCCAAGAGACTGAACCTGTTCGCGAGCAGCTGGTCGGGTATCAAAGCCACGAACAATCGCTCCCATACGACGGGCAGTAGCAATAGCACTCAAACCAGCAACGCCGGCACCAATAACCAGAACCTTACAAGGAGGAATCTTGCCAGCAGCAGTGACCTGACCAGTAAGAAATCTACCAAAGACGTTGGACGCTTCGAGCACAGCTTTGTAACCAGCAATGTTGGCCATACTACTGAGCGCATCAAAGACCTGGGCCCGAGAGATACGAGGAATCATGTCCATGGCGAAACTGGTGGCCTTCCTAGCAGCGATCTTGTCGACGAGTTCCTTGTTCTGAGCGGGCTGGAGGAGCGAGATAATAGTTTGGCCTTCTTTCATGGAATCGACTTCTCCAAGGCCAGGACCACGGACCTTGAGAATAATGTCTGAATTGGACCAGACTTCCCGGGGACCGTTGACAAGAGTTGCGCCAGCCTTTTCATAGGCAGAATCGAGAAAGTCAGCAGAGTTACCAGCACCACGCTCAACAATGACCTGCTTAAAGCCTTTCTTCTTGAGAAGAGCCACATTGGCGGGTGTCAGAGCTACACGGCGTTCCCCAGGGAAGATCTCTGTAGGAACACCAACGATGAGGTTGTCATACGGAGTTGTTTTGGGAGGGACTGCGGTAGAATAATTGCGAGATGGCGCGGTTGCAGAAACATGACGGATCAGGGCGAGAGGCTTGGAGGTTTCCGCGACAAGAGCATGCTGTCGAGACGAAGCTTTGTAGGTGCTGTGCCATTGCTTGCGACGCGAGAGGAGAGCATCTAGAGAGCTTGTGTTAGCTCGTATAAGCTTCGGTAGCAGATTTAAGCTTGCCTTGGACTCGGTGACCCTTCAATTGCTTCTGTATGAAGAAGGAAGAAGCGCACAGCTTTGAGGCTGAGGCTGGAGCCGCGGACGAGGCCAGCGGACGAAGCATTTGGGACGCCATGATTAAAGAGTCATGAGCGCGATAGCGAGACCGGAGGATGGCTCGACGAGTGGATACTATAGCTTCAACCTCGAATATTCTCAACGAGTCTTGTGTATCCAAAGCATGCGACAAAACAACAAAACACAATAAACACTCAAGGAGAGGGAATAAAAACAAGAGAAAAAACAGCCGATGGGTTACCTTGTTCTCTGTGTCATGTGTTGTCGGGTCCCCTCCATTCATTCCTCAATCCTCCAAATCCCAGCTGGGGACAGGGGACCTAACACCACTGGAGCTTGGACCCTGACTGTTCTCCCGGGGTTCTATTAGCCGCCCCGAAAGAGGGGCGAGGGGCACTAATGCCGCTAAAACCTGGGGGAGGGGCCGATGCTGCGGAGAAGCATTGCAGGGGACCTGAAGCTTATCGAATCATCAAACAGTCCTCGTCATGGATCATGATGAGCATCAGCGGGTGCTTCGGGGGAATTGACAAAGGGAGATGTGATGCAACCAGTCAGACGAGTTTACGGACCTGCCTGATACAGCTGCCGAGACGCTTGGCTTCAGATAAGTTTGACAAACATATGTTTCCCCTCCTCGGATGTTGAAATCCGGGCATGAGACGGCTAGAGATGGTCCGAGATCATGATGGATGATGTATTCAACGTGGGGTAATTAGAAATACATCTCGTCTTGTCATGCAGCGGCTTCTGGTCTGTATATGATGACTTCTTCCGTTAGTGGTTCTTCCGTAATAGCATCACTGCAGGCTGTCGTACTTATTCAGGAAGATGCGACTGTAACACCGTTTTATACTGATATCCATTATATGTATACGAGATAAGTAGCTGGAGCTTTTATGACTGTATTCATATTGTTTCTGGCATGCGAGGTGATGACTGCTATACACCGAAGTGCATCCTGCAGGGTGAGTCCGACTTTGGGTTTGAATCACATCAAACTCAACAGAGCTTGCATTTCCAATACATCACCCGCGTATTATGCCGGATTTGTATTTAAGCGCTCATTGTATCCTAGTCCAAATCCACGGCAAGGATCAACAGGTAAATATAAATAACCCCTCAGTCCTGAGGTTGACTCGAGATTTCAGTCGCATGCCACGCCACGCTGGCTCTCAGTCTCTCTTTCAATCCCTGTTCATTCTTTATATCCTCCCAAGTCACAGGAGCGTAAATGACGGTTTAGGTATCGGAACCTCGAGGTGTACCTTCGTCATATCAAACATATGCGACTCCAAGTCTAGGCCTTGACCTAAGGGTTAGGTAGAGCATAGAGCCTTCTAGCCTGTGTATCTCTTTCTCGCTTATCGATCACCTTTTAGAGCTAGTCAATCGAGATAAAACAAATTAGCTCTGTACTACGTAAGCACGACGCAAAGCGCGATCCTAATGTGTATGTAGAAGATTGAGCATCTATTGGGTTGACTATGTAGCTCTGTTAGTATTGGAAGAATTTATAAGTAAGTATAATACTATGAGTATGTGTATTTAGAAGAAGGATTAAATAGACAGAAAACCACATATCCATTCGTGGACGGCTTGTCTTATTCGTGTAAATCGCCCAACGTGAAGCATAGGTGAAGTGTTGCGAAATTATATGCTATCTACACTCTTATACAGGTGAAATAAACTAGGACCTTGGCTTAAATGTAGCAAAATTATCTTAATATTAATTTCATTTCTTACAATTGCGTGGCAAGCCTGGCTCGATTGCCGATACACACAATACATCGTCTCTAAGACAGACTTATCTGTAACATTGAGAATTATGGGTACCCATGCAAAAGACAATCGTAACTGGAGAAAAGCAGATTCCATGAAGCACCGTATTTTAACTATAATGCATTATTAAAATATTTGGTGAACAATATGAGATGCATTGACAGCTGAATCATTCCCTATTGAGCCTAACGCTGGTCTCATGGTGTGGATCTCCAATAACATTGGAAGATTGGGCTTATATCAATCACGAGAACCATTTTCAGCTTCACCACATGACACCAGCTGAGTCTCTAACCTATCCTATTCGCAATGAAGAGTTAATTTCCTTATTCGCAAAATCTCTTCTTCATAAATATCAGTACTATACACCAAAGCCGAGATCAAACAACTCACCATGTCGCGTTGGAAAGCCCCTATTCATCACTTCTCATACCGCTCCCTCATCATCCCTCCCATCCTCCTCGCTGCAGCTACCATCGTCGCTCTATTTCTTCACTCCGACGTCAACGCTGCGCTTCTCTGGTCCCAATGCCACTCTCACTCTCGTCTTCCTGGCATAAGTCGCATTCCAGGTCTCGGTACGCCGCTATGCTACATCATCAGCTTCTTCCGCGCCGCGTTGCACTCCCTGCGCAGTAGGGCAGTGATGGCTGTTGTTATAGCCTTTCTCGGCGGGCTTTTGACTGTAAGCACTGTTGAAGCTGCGCGTATCTGCAATGCACCGAATGTGCTTATTGCTTATCCTACGGGTCCGTGGCTAGTGTTCAATCTTGTGGGTGGTGCTGTTGTCTGGGAACTTGTGATTATTCCTGCGTTCTTGCACCGTACGAAGAGTGTGTTGAATGCGCGAGAGAGAAGTGATGAGAATGGCGATAATCAGCAGGTCTTCACGAGTCGTCATCTTCCTAACAGTGAGCTTGTGGCTATTCCTATCAGTGTGGCCCTCGGCTTCTTTCTGCCCTCCATCCTGATGCTGTTTCATACAACCCCAGCGACGATCGGAGTTTGGCTCTTCTTCCCAGTTTATGTGACAATTATCCGACAAATCACTCGCAGGATCGTCACCGCTATCAAAAGAGCCAACCCGACGAACGTTCATCTGGCATCAAACCGGCGATCTCTACTATTTGTTTACTTGCTTCCCATCATCTGCTCAATCCTGGCTCATGTTTTCTTCATCTGGAGCTTAACTCAGCCTGATGATCGCAAAGAAATGACCAGATCAACCATCGTCTTCATCGAAGTTGATACGCAATTTATCTTCTGGACCGTTCTGTATTGGATGCTGGTGGAAGTTGGATGGCGGGTTCCCTTGACTACAGCCGTCACATCTCTGGTCATAGGACCTGGCGCGGGAACTTGTGTTGGGTGGGTGTATCGAGAGAAACTCATCCACCATGACAATGAAGAGCAAGGAAATGAGAGTGGTGCGCTGCCAGCTGATGAAGAGTCGCCCTTGTTACAATGATTTTGATGCCCTGACGTTGAATCGTTTCATATAGCCCATTTCTAATACCCAAACCATAAACTAATGCACTTACTCGATTAATCCAAGTATTCTTTCACAAGTTTCATAGGCAGGGACAGCCGCCACGCTTTGTACAGGCCCAGACCTCTTCCTAAATGGTACAAATATGATACAAATTAATCCACTCACCCGCTCTTATTCCTGTAGCCTTGACAATATCCGCTCCCTAATCACCTGTGATGCCACTACGGATCCGTGCTGAAGAGTGACGGCTCCGATGATGGCCAGGATCGCACCGTTGAGGACGACGTCAACACCCGAAGTCTTGAGTTTTTGCACCTATTTCATGTTAGTTGAGCGTCATCATTAGAACAAGACATATGTACCTTTCGGGGCTTCCACCGCACAACATCAATCAGGCCCACTTCAGCGGCCAAACCAGACAAATTATCCTTGCCAACGATATCCTTAGGTCCTGTCACAGACAAGTTGTCTACCGACTGCAAGTTGGGATGCATGAATGGCTCGCGCTCGAATCCGTCATCGATTTTTGGTGCTCCCATAGGATCCTTAGCAACGATCGTCTTAGTTGTCTCCATGATAAGGGTCATTCGTCCTAGGAGAGTCAGCATTCCATTGACACCTCAATGTCAAAACTCAACCAACCTAGAAGCGCCAATCGGTCATTGAATCCTCTCCTTCCTTGATCAAAACTCTTATGCGTAACGGCAAGCCACTTGAGTTCCTCGGGGAGAAGTCTGCTGCCACCTTGACCCAGTAGACGCTCGTACACCTCATCCAGCTTTCGAGGGTCGTTGTTGACAGTCCAGACCTTGTTTCGGGGGTTCTTTGCAAAGTCGAGTTGTAGGGGAGCTTTCATGGCGGGGGGTGTTTGCTTCCATCGTGGGGCGGAATCAGAGGTAGAAGCGGCTTCGGACTTGAAGGATTCGGGTGTCGAGTCGGTGGCATAGGTGCGTAGGCAGGGCATAAGAGTTCGGGTAACTTGTCTACTCCGGAAGAGACCGGAGCGGCAGGGTTGTAAAGCCATGACGGATAATGAGAATGGCCAGGCTGGAGAGTGAGGATTATGTGCAACTCAATGCTCATTGGGGATGGGGTCGAGGATGCGAAGCTCGGTCGCGAACATTTTCTGAAGGTCACGTGCTGAACTTGATAAGATTTCGGCCTGGCGGGGGTGTCGCTCCGCTCAACACCAAATTCGAATCACCGATGGTGGATCTCTAGCTTCACTTTTGTCTTCGCTCATACATTTGCCACAAATCGAGGGCAAAGCGTCGATACAAGTCGGTTACAGTGGTTCTTCACACAGAGAAACGGCGTGAGAAACAAGAACGTAGTCAGAAGAGAGTCATTCCAAGAGAATGTATTCTTGTTAGTGAGACCTGACATAATGATCTCGCGGACCACTTAAGGCAAAGGCGAGAGCGGTGTTTCTACTCGGACATTCAGAACTCGATAGAGCTACACTGTCAAAAACTTGCCCGCAGCCACTGTGGCCATGATATAAGGCAGTTTCAGGGTGGCAATGTCTCGATCTTTGACCCTCTTGTTGGCAAGACGGTGAATCGCAAATCAATCAGGTCGATGATGCCACAAACAAGAGAACTGGTGTGATCTTGCAATCTAGCAATAGAAACAACTTTACGATAGGTGATTGTTTTTGAAAATGGCTAAACAATGTTGCAAATAGTGACGTTAGGTTCTAGATTTCTAAAGTCCATGTCAAATATTACTCTTGCCCCTTACTATTTAGGTTTTCTTCGGGTGATGATTTCTCAGATTCTTGAAGGACTTGAAATATAGATCTTGAAAGCAAAAGAAAAGCTGCTCTTTTCTCTTTTCTTATGATGTAGCTTGTGTTCTGACCCTTGATCCTCAGCTTAATCTACTCAGCCTCTCACGTTGTGGCGCTTCCCCAGATTCAGCCACACATTTAAGCTAAATCTACGCCTCCATCTCAGCCTCGTCAAGCTTCGCGCATCCGCAAAGCTCGCCATTAATACCTTAAATTATCTCTTGATCATCCGGTTGATGCCCTGCTGATCTGTCCGATTCTCATTTCTCGTACCTGCGAATTCAAGTGTTTGCCTGCGCCAACACTACGCCATGGCAGCCGAAAGCCCCAAACTTCTCTGGAATCCTGATAATGTCAAGGATGTCGCAGAGTCGGTCGGCATCGGCGCCCTCAATGAAGAAGCTCTCAAGTGCTTGACTCAAGATGTCGAATACCGAATCGGCCAGGTCATTGTAGAGTCTCTTCGCTTCATGCGCGCCGCCCGTCGAACGACTCTTACTGTCAATGATATCTCCCTCGCGATGAGGGCGCTCGACGTCGAACCTCTCTACGGCTACGATTCTACGCGTCCACTACGATACGGCGAGGCCAGTCTTGGACCTGGTCAACCGCTATTTTACATCGAGGACGAAGAGGTCGATTTTGAGAAGCTCATTAATGCGCCTTTGCCAAAGGTGCCGCGCGACATGGGTTTCACAGGTGCGTGCTCTTGCGAACCATGCATGAATATTTATTAATTGTTTATTAGCCCACTGGCTTGCTATCGAAGGCGTCCAGCCATCCATCCCCCAAAATCCTACGACATCCGAATCTCGATCACAAGAACTCCTCCCCAAGGGACCCGGTGCCAATCCTGCCTTATCCGCCCTGGCAGGTAACGACAATGTCTCTATGAAGCCTTCTGTTAAGCACATTGTGAGCAAGGAGCTCATCCTCTACTTCGACAAAATCCAGGCTGCCGTTCTCGACGACAATCCTGATGAAGAGGTCGTACGCCTTCGACAGGCCGCTCTTGGTTCCGTACGGGATGACCCTGGCCTGCATCAGCTTATCCCGTACTTCATCACATTTATTATGGACCGGGTCACACATCATCTTGACGATACATTTACCCTCAAGCAGATGATGGAACTAACTAACGCTCTTATTGAGAATAAGAGCCTATTCTTAGACCCCTATGCCAGCCCGCTTTCAGCGCCTGCGCTTACTTGTCTGATGGCCAGGAAATTGGGCACTGATGAGGGGACAGACACTCTAAAGGAGCAATATGACCTTCGACAGCTGGCAGCATCGTTGGTTGGACAAATTGCGCGCAAATACTCCGCCTCAAACACGCTTCTACGTCCCAAGCTCACACGAACGTGTCTCAAATACTTCCTTGACCCTACAAAACCCCCTGCGGTTCTTTATGGCGCCATTCATGGACTGCTTGAGGCAGGTGGTCCGGAAGCTATCAGAGTCTTGGTTTTACGGAATTTGAAGACCTTCGATTCCGGTATCCTACAGCCTCTCAAGGAAAAGGCAGAGGGTACAATGGATTATGAGATGCTCGTACAGGGCATAGTCCAGGCCGTAGCTTCACTAGCAGACCACATCGAGTCTGACACCAATGGAGTTAACGGGACAGCTAGCGTGGAGACAGAGTTGTCTGAGCTGAAAGAGTTCATCGGACCTATCGTTGGAGACAAGATTGCCGCCTCTGGCAACCGGAGGTTGATCCGGACGATTCTGGACGCCCGGTTTTTGGAGTAGGAAGCTCGTATATGTTATGACGAAAGGCGAATGGAGTTATGGTTGCAAAATACCTCACAAAAGGTCTTGCTTAGAAGTAGACTCAAGCATTTTCAAGGCGCTTGTGCACATATAATAAAATTGGTTGCTCAAAGTCAAGAATGCCTTCTCAGGCTAATACTCGTACACGAGTTTATCGTCCTGTCCCTTATCCATACTCCTTCCTTGTATCCAGCAACTTGGTGTATCATCCGCTGCGTGTGTTGCCCGTTCCTCCATCTATACCGCCCTTCCGACCCAGTTTCAATTTTGGTATCTTACAGGAAAGCAACTAGACCAATGGCGCCGAGAACGCTGGCAGCCCAGATGTACTTGTCGGCCTGAACAATAGTTGTCTTGGCAAAGCCCTTGCCGGCATCGTAGAGGAGATGCTTGAAGCCGCTGATGGAGTGGTAGACGAAGGGGAAGCCAAGAGTGAACTTAATACCGCCCTTGACAGCGAGAGGAAGACCAGCGACGAAGCTGGCGATGCTCAAGCTCTCGAGGTGCAGTCCGACCAAAGGAGCAGCGAGGTAAGCGAGAGAGAAGCCGTAGAGGGTGACGGAGAGGGTAGAGCCGGTGATTCGGTTCCAGGCAGAGCTACCGAACCATGTCTGCTCGATCTTGTAGATGGCCAGATGGGGGGAGACAGGGCGGTTCAGACGCTGGTTAACGAGGATCTGGTGACCGTCCTCTTGAGAGACCTTTGTGGATGCGGTAGCGCTATGCACATGTTAGAGGGATCGGCGAAAGCTCAATTGCAGCTTGTTACGCACCGGACGGGAGAAGAGGTAGAGATTCCAGCAGCCAGAGCAGCCTTGGAGATGTTCTGAGCGAAGAAGGGCTTGGCCGCACCTAATTGAGGTCCACCATTAGTATTCGAGATATTTGAGGTTGTTCGCGTTGCGCAAATGTACCTTGACGGAGGGCGTTGACACCAACACGTTGAGCAAGCATCGTGGCGAAGGATTAGGGATTCGTTCGGGTTCGACAGGAAAAGGCTTGGCCAAAGTTCGTCCAACGGTATCGTCGGCGTCGTTGCTTCCAGGGAGGGCGGTTTCGTTGCTGGTTCAAAGGATCAATGATGATGGCTTCCTATCCTCAAGCATCGGAACGGGCCCCTCGGCTTCTCGGTCCAGTTCAACCAATAGGAAGCTATCAATTCCTCATCTCGGAAGACTCCTGGTCCACTTTCAAATGCTATCACGTGCTCAGACTAATGACTAAGCACAAACATGGACTTAGTTGTCACGAAAATTTCCCTGGCTTTGTGATTTCCTTTTTCTTCTTCTTCAGATAGAAACGAATGTCCGCCGCACGCTGTCTAGTGTAGAGAGTGGTCAGCATTGCAGGCAGGGTCTTTGGACTTGAGGACGTTCTGAGAAGAATATTGGGAAATTGGATCCGTCGTTAATCTCGACACCTAGTTACTCTCCGTCTAGGTGCCGTTTCATTTTGAGATCTACATTCTTTCGCGTGATTTATACTTAGATATCTTTGTCTGAATGCTTGATCTGTCAATACTATATTGCACTGCTCAATGCGCGTGGTATCGTTAGGGATATGGTCATCAAGTTGGCAATTAGCACCCACTTCAATTGTCTTGCTTCGGCGGATAGCAATGTTGTTCGTTTGACTGCAGTGCTTTGATCCACATGCTCTCTCAGGGCCAGGCACCCAATCGCGATGGCTGCAGCTCTCGTCGGCTTATTTTATCTTCGGTTGATCATCTACAATTGATCGCATCGCATCCTGCTACAATCCCGTTGCGTCTTGGTACACCCATCGTTCCACGCTTTATTCTTAATGTATGGTGGTTCCCTTGGTGTGTTTGCTGGTAACATAGACAGAGCGATGACCAGTGATTAAAGATGGTTGCCTATCAGTAGATCAACCCATAAGGAATTCGCTGTATTGAAGAACTTCATCCACGAACAAACACATCCAAGTCTACACCTGAACAGGCAAACAAAGCCATGGGTACCGCAGCTACATCCATTGCTCAGTCATATAACAATGCGCTGTTATAAGTCAAACAAGTTCTTGTACAATAGCCATGTTCACTGTTCGTCGAACAGTAACTAAAGGTCTATATAACTCTATCATCGCATTCATTCCACCTCGACAGCAGTATCAGAGTCAGTACTCACTAACAAACCACTACCAATTCTACAGCAACTTTTATCATCTTCAAAATGCCTTCCCCCAGCTCTTTTACCACCCCCATCATCCAGTCCACCTCTATGCCCACATCTCACAACGAGCCTGTCATCCATAAGTCTGATAAGCCCGTTATCATCGGCCTCACCATTGGCTTGGTTGTGTTATTTCTTCTTTTCATTTTACCCTGCTGTTGCTTCCAGTGTCTCGCCCACTGGCAGCAAAAACGTATGGACAGAGAGGCTAGAGAGCGGGCCAGGAAAGCAGCTATTGCTCCTGGAAGACCCGCGGAGGAGGTTTGAGAGACGGGTTAAGTCGAGGTTGAGGGTTAGTGTTGGAATGTATTGAGTGTGCTGGTTCACGCTTAGACAAATCAATAAATAAAGTCACCCTTGAGAATTTTCGTCCTATGAAGTGCATGTGAACCCTTGGAGCATTTATGCCTAGTCAGCTTTGCCAGTCAGTGATGAATTTACCATAACATAAATCTACCTGTTTGCACTCGCGTAGCAATTCGGCGTCAACTTCGTTCAAACGAGTCGAATCAATATATTCTACAAACACATCCGCACTACACTGTTCCCCTCGTCGTTTGCCTGTGTTCAATTATCCTCAATGCTTCTTGAACATCTTCAGCGTTTGCATCTCACAGGATATAAATACCACGGTCTATGCCCTTCAGTACTCTCTCAAATCACATTTTATCCTCAAAGAGAAAGCAAGAGTGCCTAGAAGAGCATCGGTACAACATATTATCCCTGTTCTCTCATCAATCACTAACACATCACAGCTCAATCGCAATAATGTCTACCTTGCACGTCCTTCGAGACCTGAGCTCTTCCGACACCAACGTCATCGTCGCCATCCTCAGCGCCGTGGTGTTTATCCTGTTTCTCTGGATCGTTCTCTGCTTCACTTGGCGCACCACTCGTCCCCAGACCCCTTCTATTGATGGTCGCGATTCTGCCGTCGATGAGGAGGAGGCTGAACGCTTCTATGCGTTCCGCATCGTCCAGCCAAGCTCTATCAATGCTCTTGGGCAGCGAATGTATCCCATGGCGGCCGTCCCTGCTTCCGGTCCTGATCCTGGTCCCGGTCGTGAGCGAGGTGGTGGTGCCACTGCCAAGTAGACGCATCTACATCGAAGGTCATTGAAGAAGGGCAGTGGCCAGTAACAGGCAAACATGAAAGATATCAAGGCAGTTCTGTTCCTGTAACGAAAAGAGCTGAAAGTAGTGGGAAGATATACTCACAAGCTATACCACTCGGACATCCTCGACAATAAAACACATTTAAGCCGACCATGACATATTGCCCCTTGACATATAAATGCACATGTTTGAAACAGGTTTATTGTTACATTGTAAAACAAAACCCCTTCTGCTTTCTGGTAATATTCCAGCCATTCGTAAAATCAACCAGCGCCGCTCTATAAATGCTCCGTGCACCCTGCTCCGTGGAGATTCCCATTCCGTTCCATTTCCATATCAGCGAATTTTCGTATGTTGAGTTGCTTAGTCCTAGCCCATATTTCCCATTTGGAAGTTGCCGAATAATGAAACTGGCATCTGGCCCTGTTGTGGTGGTGGTGGTGGCTGATTCATGCCTCCCCATAGATCCCAATTGAGTGTCGAGACATCCAGATAATTACCCAAGAACGGGTCGAGATCCGTCATTTGGTGAGAATTTGTGGGAAGCTGGACCATTGGCTGTTGAGGTGAGGGTTCTGAAGTGCGGCTTTCGCTCATTACAACGTCTCGTAGGCGATAGATGAAGTTGGGTGTCTCATAGGGCTGACCGGCTGCCCTGAAAGCTTGTTCGCGGTTCTTCCATGCCTTTAATACTGTTTGAGCTTGGATCGAGTATGTCTTTTGTGTCATATCCAGAAGTTCAGGGTGATAGTGGTAAATCTTCTTCACCATATTCCACGCACGATCAGCGAGAGAGCCGGTCGGTCGTTGGCAAAGCTGTTTCGTCATAACTGTGAAGATGTCGATCTGGAAATGATATTTGAGGAACCAGAGGAATCCCGTTTGGTCCATCACGCCGTATGCATCGGTGCTGTGTTCATTATTCATCAGAACAATCTTGAAAAGATTATCCTTCTTGTCGAGGATTTCAGTTCCCCACTCAGGCTGCTCTCTCATGGGCACCAACATCTCCCTCATTTTACTACAGATCATTGGGCGGATACTGAGTGCAGCGATGTGTACGTTCCCAGCAGTTGGATCGATATAACGAGACTCTATTTCCAACAGGTTCTGCTCCAGGTTGTCCACCAATTCTCGGTACTGTTGGATACTCGGTATTGCTGAAGGGTCTTGGCCTTCAAAGTCGGCTCCCATGACGGCAGCTTCCAACCCAGACGTTCCGTGGAGAGATTCGGCATTGACTAAAAATTTGGCGATTTGGTACCCGATTAAGCAAAACGCCATTTCTGTTGGGCCCTCTCGAGGTTGAATGGGTTCGATGGATCCAGGGAAAAGGTCGGCATCGTTTACGTTTTGCGGCATCTTCGTGTCCCAGCTGCTTGGAAGAAGCGAGTGGCTCAACCCAGAGACAAGCGCGTTCTTTGCATCCTGGAGGATAATCTGCCACCACATTCGTCGTCGCATTTCAGTCTCGAAGGCATTGAGTCCCAAATAGTCGCCATCACGGTGGTAGCCCATCTTTTGCGCAATTCGCACAACCATTCCGCTTAAAATCCAGGCGGCATGTCGGTCATAGCGGTTCTGAAGGGACAACTGAGCACCGTTAGTCACAGGGTCATGTGCAGGACTTCAGTACGTCTTACCAGGTACAGTAGCAATGCCTGCAAAGCCACCATATCGTAGTTCTTCAGAAAATTGAACTTTGTAAGTGCCACCTTAGTTCCGATGGTATACCGTCGCAGAGCTTCGTCGCGGGTAGTTCCCAGCATCTGGAGGCACTCGGTGTCGGTGAGTGATACTGTGGCCATGGTAAATATGGCAAATAAGAGGGCCTGATAGTTGAGTGGGATTTTATTTATGTCGGTGGCCATCTCCAAGGTGTACGGTTGGACAGTTGGAACGTGGATGATCTTGGTCAAAGGGTTGACACGATCGACGAACAGTTGCCAGAGTCTAAAAACATGAACAGGGTCTGGCTGGAATTCCTCGCTAGGTCTAGCAGTTGAATCTGAGGGAATAAGGAGATCAATGTTGTAGTCTGGGCTCAAATCCTCAGAACCCATAACACTGGCCTCTTCTGGATCATCGGTATCGACAATCTCCCTCATGGCTTGGAGCTTCAGGTCCGCATCACATTAGTTTGCCATTTCAGCAGTGAAAGCCGAATTGAACTCACCTCGTCATGAATATTAGCCCAAAGATAACTGTCCATGAAGCGCACACCACCCTCCTCTTTCACCATCTTTCCAGCTGGTTTCCACTTGGACTGGCCATCGACATTGGTAGGCGTGGCAGGGTAAGTATCTGACGCGGAACCATTGGGAGCAGGTGAGTGTCCGACAGCAGACGGAGATGGCACAGAACCATCAGCATATTGCTTCAATAGTTGCTCACATCGAGCAAGTCGTTCCTGTAGGTCCTGGTTGGGTCTCCGGCGCTTCCTGGCGGGTGCGGGAGTGCTTGGAGTGCATGTGACATTCGCCTTGTAGAGTCAGTTCAAAGGCTCAACAATGCAAGTGAAAGTTATAGACATGATTCATCGCAGTTTTGATCGAATACGTATTGGATATAAGCGATGCAATATCTTGAACACACCTTAACACAATTTGAACAGGGCGTGTTGCGATCGCACTTGATTTTGCGATGCTGACACAAGACGCAAGCCAGAACTCGAGGGTTTTTGTGCGAGACGGATACCGATCCCGGCCCAGACGCGAAATTGTTTGACATGTCCACAGATTGGACAAGGTCTCACATAACAGTCTTGGAGATGGTGGAAGTGCAGGTGAAGGCCGAGTAAATTATCCTATGACGCCAGCGCGAGCTCCACCTCAAGGTTCGGGTTGCAGAGGTGTAGTAGCCTGTAACCTGTCGGCGGGAGCTGGGGTCTTTTTGAAGCCCGCTTCCGCTTACGCTTAGGTGCTGGGGGTCAGGTGAGGGGGAGGGGCAGATAAGTAAAGAGTTTGTTAGGTTAGGCAAAGCTGAAAATGGAGAGAGAAAAGAGAAGACAGGAAGGCCAAGAAGCTGATGAGAGACGAATCTGCTCAATAGTTAATAGTCTAAATTGAAAGACTAAACTCAGGTCCCTTGCGAAAGATGATAAGCAGGGCATGTGACTATACCGTAAGATGCCGAACCTACCGGTACAATGTAGAGCCGTCTTTGCCTTGGGAGGTAGCCCAGGGGCTTTCGTGTATGTGCTCAGCGCTGAAGGAGCTGGAAAGATGCTGTTGTAGCGCGCGGTAGCTGAGCCTTCAGGGTCAAAGGATGTATAATTAAACGCGCATAACGGAACCCGCGAATTCCGTGATGTAGAGCATGTCAGAAAATACCCTTTTATCAAATAGTAAAATATTACCAGATTTCCAAGAGGGAAAAGACGGCAGCCTTGAACTGATATTATAATGAGGCGTATAGACTACCTGGCCTCATCAAAAACCATGATCATGTAATGATGCCTGAAGCCTTGGTACTAGCTAATAACCACGAGTTCCACATGGATGAAATGCCATCGAATCTTCTAGCCGGAACGGACCAATAGCAAACATTCAGGTCCGAAAGCAAGCCGTCTTGTTAGCGGCGGACTTGATGATGTCAAAGTCCGCCGCAACGGGTGATGACTCAAACTGTATCAGAGTAAGGAGTACTACTTTTGATAGAACTTTAAAACTACAATACACTAGACCTAAACGGCCATTGGGACCTGTAAACGAATACGTCAAGAGCTTTATAACTAGTACTACGGACGCACGAAACTATAGCTCAACCGCGAGGGTTTTCGTAAAATTCGGAAGCTCCGGAAGGTTAAGCCACTTTAGCTATCTTATGCACAAATAAATATCCAGTTGCAAGGTTTGAGCCCTTCTGCGCAAACTCCCTATGACTCTATTAAAGAGAAGCCTGTTTGTCGGGTTATGGCAGCAACCCGGCTCCAGGCTATTCTTGCATACCTGTTCTAATCACTTCGTGGTACTCCGTATGTTGTTCTTTATTAATACTTGTTCCGCCCCCATGGAGGTAATGTGACCGACCCCGATAAACCCATTAGCCCTGCGGAGCTCTATACATGCTATGAATTCAACTTCCATCATATTCTCTTTTGGAAGATTTTGTGGTTGAGACTCTCGGATAAGCGGCTCTTGATCCTCCTCTAGTCAGTGCCGGACTGGCTTTGACGTGACTGGTATTGGATGGTCCTTGATCTCAAAACGCAAAACAACATGATCCTACCCAGGTAACATCTCAAATATGGTTTCGCAGCCGACTACTAAAGCCGAGTGAACTTCAACGCGTACTCAAGGCCAATGCAACGATGAACCGGACTCCGGTCTTCCTGTTCTCCGTCTCAGCAGGTTCAGCAATACGACCCTTTTTGTTCTTCGGCAAGTCTTTGCAGGTTTATATAGAAAACACATCAGATGATACCCTCCAAATGTCCATGTTTGAAGAGCTAGTATCCGAGACGATCCGGCCATAATACATAACCTTTCGGGATATTAACAAGCGGGTGGACCCTGCATAATTATGGCTCAGCTTCACATATGACCAGGGCTACTCGTATTACTATCGCAAAAGAGAGTGCTACGTGTCTAAGCTGAATGAAGGAGCAGTTGCAAGAAACATTGTTTGCACATATAGTGGTCCTTGACGAGCATGTATACTTAACAACTTCTTGTATTGGTTACTCTGAAAACATAGATCCCAACTCTGGACCCGAGTCTGGCTCATCGGCCTTATTAACAGTCTTTTGCTTCTGTTCCACCGGCACCAAGGACGTTCTAGCTTTCTTGCGGACAACACGTCGATGAGTCGCACTCTTGAGATGCTGAGCCCACGCCTCCTCGGTCAGTAGTACCGTGTGACAAATTTCACATACGCGTTTGCATGGGGTTGCTTTTGGAGGCGGGTTGCCAACTTGTGTTAGAACCTCTTGGGCAAGGGAGGAAATCTCAGTTGGTGCTGGGCGTTCTTGGCCTTGAAGAAACTGCTGCGCCAATCGTACCGCCGGTTCAACGACATTCTGTCCGTATGCAGAGACGTCGGTACTGTCCAGCAGATACATGTTGTTCATAGCTTCTGGGCCGACTTCGCGCAGTCGTGGAATCTGTTTGAGTCTGATCCAACGGGTTTGGTAGACAGCGTACCGCCTCGTCGCTGCTTTCATCTCCTCAAGGGCAGTGCTCTTGATCTTTTCGAGCTCAGAGGCTTCTCGCTTCTCGTCAATGGCAGACAAGTATGGCTCAAACTGCCTGTATCCGATCGACTGCCATATGCCCTTGGACATATCCAGAGCTTGGCCGTCTGATTCTTTTTTATGCTTAAAATCGTAAAGTTCTCGGAGTTCATCCATGAGACCGCTCGATTGCATCTTATCCACCCGCTTGTCAAGACGCTCACGTAGGACCTCGCGCTCCGAGTAGACCCAGAATAGCAAATTCTCCCAGGGTTGCTTATCGGCATCTTGCGCAGCTTCTTTTCGAGCCTGCTGTTCAGCATAATGTTCTGATGCCCGTTTGCCGCTTCTCAGATATATCTCCAGTGAGCGTTGGATTTTGCGGTGATCCTTGGGGTGCCATCGGTCGGCCATGACAGGGTCGACTTTGCGCAGCTCATGAAGCATGACTTCAGCAGACTCTTCCAGAATTGGAAACGATTTGGTTGTATCCAGTTCTATGTCATCTAGGATGACTTCTTTGAAGAGTATAGGATCGACATAATATTGAGAACCGCCGACCAGAATGGGTAATCGCCCTCGGCCACGAATCTCTTGTATTGTGCGAATAGCTTCCCTTTTGAAGTTATCGACATCCCAGGGCTGTTCATCCAAAGATATATGGCCCAGAAGATGATGAGGAATTCCTCGTTGCTCCTCAGCGGTAATTTTGTTAGTGATGATGGGTAGTCCATTATATAATTGCATAGCATCGGCATTGATGATTTCGCCATTCAACCGGGTTGCAAGCTCGACTGCTAACTATCAAGCGTCAGAGACTCTCTATCATACAGATCCATCACCACTTACATCTGACTTGCCCGTGCCTGTAGATCCCAGCACCACCACGAGGGGTTCTGTTGGAGGATTTCTTGTAGACATGGTAGTAACATTTCGCCTGAGACAATGGCCCAGGCGACGCAACATCTAAAGCAAGGAAGCCATGTATACCAGTTATTCAATATTCGCTTTCATGTACCCGGGTTTACCTGAAATCTACTACGTAGTAGGCGTAAAATATTGCTGCTGCGTCAAATCATACCTGACATCTCAAAATGTGTTCCAGAACAGGCAAAAGCGGAGTCAATTAAACGGAAAAATTACAGTGGAGTAAAGCCCCCAGCTACGATTGGTCTCAGAGGATGAAACCCCTTTGTTCACTCCCGCGCATTGCTGCTGGAGGAGCTAGACCTGGAAGCTCAGGGAAGCTCGCCCCTGGGCTGGGGAAGGTCACGTGTCACTCCACTCCCAATATTGGACACATCTACATTTTGGGCCACTGAAGCCAGATCGCCAACCCTCGCCCCCCCCAGCTCTCCTTTAATTCCACCCATCGACCCTTCAAATCGCCTGGGCTCTTTAAGCTCAGCATCTTCCTTTTCTTTCTTTCTTCCCTTCATTGGATGAAATAGTCCAATTCTTGTCCTTTCTCTTAGTATTGTCGCCCACCATGAGTTCCCGTAAGTTACCATCTCTGATTTCAATTGCTTCTACATCACGAAGCTTCGAAGCTCAAAGTTTGAGCTTGTGCAACCTCAACAATGCGCGCAATTGGCGATTGATATCGCAATCACCAAACCTAAGCTGACTTGTGATTGCGCTGAATAGTACGATTTCTCGATCTGGTCAAACCGTTCGTGCCGTTCCTCCCTGAGGTTCAGCAGCCGGAGACCAAGATTCCCTTCAACCAGAAGCTGATGTGGACGGCCCTTACCCTCCTCATCTTTCTGGTCATGAGTCAGATGCCTCTCTACGGTATCGTCTCCTCCGACAACTCGGATCCTCTATACTGGCTGCGAATGGTTATCGCGAGTAACCGTGGAACACTGATGGAGTTGGGTATCACTCCCATTATCTCCTCCGGCATGGTTTTCCAGCTCCTTGCTGGTACCCACATGATCGATGTCAACCTTGACCTCAAGTCCGACCGCGAGCTTTACCAGACTGCTCAGAAGCTCCTGGCTTTCATCCTCTCCGCCGGTACTGCCACTGTCTACGTCTTCTCCGGTCTCTACGGACCTCCCTCCGACCTTGGAGCTGGTATTGTCTTCCTCCTGATCCTCCAGCTGGTTGTTGCCGGTATGATTGTTATCCTCCTCGACGAGCTCCTCCAGAAGGGCTACGGTCTGGGCAGCGGTATCTCTCTGTTCATTGCCACCAACATCTGCGAGTCCATCATGTGGAAGGCTTTCTCTCCTACCACCATCAACACCGGCCGTGGTCCCGAGTTTGAGGGTGCTGTCATCGCCCTCTTCCACCTCCTCATGACCTGGCCCAACAAGCAGCGAGCTCTCCAGGAGGCTTTCTACCGCCAGAACCTTCCCAACATCATGAACCTCCTGGCCACCATTGCAGTCTTCGCCGCTGTCATCTACCTCCAGGGTTTCCGCGTCGAGATCCCTGTCAAGTCTTCTCGCCAGCGTGGTGCTCGTGGATCTTACCCCGTCCGTCTGTTCTACACCTCCAACATGCCCATCATGCTGCAGTCCGCTCTTTCTTCCAACGTCTTCCTTATCAGCCAGATGCTCTACTCTCGCTTCTCTGAGAACCTCCTTGTCCGTCTCTTTGGTGTTTGGGAGGCTAAGGACGGTTCTTCTCAGCTCCACGCTGCTTCCGGTCTCGTCTACTACATGTCCCCTCCTCAGAGTCTTAAGGACGCCCTTCTTGACCCTATCCATATGAGTGCTTACATCGTCTACATGCTCGGTGCCTGCGCCCTCTTCTCCAAGACCTGGATCGAGGTTTCTGGCTCCAGCCCCCGTGACGTTGCCAAGCAGCTCAAGGATCAGGGTCTCGTCATGGCCGGTCACCGTGACCAGTCCATGTACAAGGAGCTCAAGCGCATCATTCCTACTGCTGCCGCCTTCGGTGGTGCCTGCATTGGTGCGCTCTCCGTCACCAGCGATCTTCTCGGTGCTCTCGGCTCCGGCACCGGTACTCTCCTTGCTGTCACGTAAGTCAAACCATATCTCAACATCTGAACATCGTACTAATGCAACACAGTATCATCTACGGCTACTTCGAAATTGCCGCCAAGGAGGGTGATATGGCCGGTATGAAGGGCATGATTATGGGCTAATCAGCCATCGAACCAACGTAAGGCATGATTGATTCAGTCTCGACGTTATGAACCACCCTTGGGAAGGGTGGATTGTGTATCAACAATAAAGAGGAAGAGAAAGATAAAATAGTCAACATGGTTTTGTTTCCTTTTACTGCAATAAGCTGGGGAGTCAGGAGAGTGATGTCAATATTGGTTGGAAAGGATATCGGGGCAACCATTAATTGGTTATGTCAACATTAAACAAAAGTAGCTCAACAGCTGTCACGACGGGTTGCTTGGAGTGGGACGCCATGTCTGAAAGCCACGTGTGGTGTAGTCAATGGTTTCTCTTGTAACTGGAGAACGATCTATGAATGACATATTTAATGCCATGCTTGTGCAAGCTGTTTGTCTCACATGTCCCTCCAAGATTAGTTCCGGTACCACAACTGCAGGGGATGTTTTACCTGAATAGTCACGCGCCTGCTGGAAAGAACATTCGAGACAGTTTGCTTCTGCACTTGGTAACATCTTGACTGCCTACCCGGAGCATGCTATCATATAAAGGGTTGCAAATCTCACCGGTCTTGTAGCAAGGAGCCCTTGCGTCGCTCTCCCCAACGGTCCAACGGGATCACATCAGTATGCTGCAGAGTCATCAGTCCTCGATTGGTCAGGACCGTTGAGTGTAACCGCATACACGGCAAGAAAACGTGGGGGAACTTTTCAAGGGACCTGGAGAAGTGACAAGGGCTAGCAGGAACTACAACTGGCGAGTGAGAGTCAAGATGGAAGTTGTGATATCCGGCGGTGAAGACTAAGGCGATTGTGCAGATGGCCAATCGGGTAATGAGGGAATTCGATTACCTATCTCGACGGTTTGCATATGGTGAGGCTGAGAATGAACGGCACGTTTGTTTGCTTTTGAGGCTTCTGAGCTTATGACGGCAATATCTAGATTCTAAACTGCTTGTCAAAGAATCTCGTCGTAAATACCCAAATACCAAATATTGAAGTTAGACAAGGACTGCCAAACCGCCGATTGGTGCCTATCCTTCTTTTTTAACGTCCCGCAGGTCACATACTGTAAGCAATTGGATGAGTCGTATCTACAACAAACTGTTCTTCTTGTGATACCATGCAGTTCGTGCATCTCCTCCCATTTTGGTCAAGCTTCGTTAGCGCTCTGACCGCAGAGCGGCATGATTCCTCGCAAGCTGCTAAAGATATGATCCCTGCTGCAAGAAAATAACAACCCAAGCATTTAGCTCGAGGCCTTTTGGGTTGCTGTTGTTATGGAGATGTATCTTCTAGGGTAGATTGCGGCCTACGAGGGGCATTCTCTGTCGACTGGAACGGAACGCTATAGGATTATGGTAGATGTGGCGGTTATCAAATTACTGTGTTTCTCGAAAATAATTGAGAGTTATACTCCGTAAATAAATATAACTAGATCCTTCATCCAATTGAGCTTATATTGTTGAAGTGCTTTCGTGTTAACTGCGATCACGATCCAAAGTGGTCGCTGTGTCTACTGTGTCAAGGAACGTGCGTGGAAATTCGACAAGGTTACTGCTGGCATTTTACTGACTCAAAGGCAACATTCAACGTTCCTATACCTCGGGCCATTCTTTCTATTGTTTATGTCTCATCTGTCTCATGATACTATTATTACAGCGTAGGCCTCGCTAGCAAGCAGTTCCGCCCTTTTTTACCGAGTCAGGCCAGTCAATAATAAACGAGAAGCTCCTTGTATCGGTATTGATATCCGAACCAAGGGGTCATAACGTCATGACTGGCATTTCTTAGATAAGGCTGTAGTAATGAGGTACTACATTCGAAGGCACTTTTGTCAAGCTCGGCTAAGTATCTTCGCGTTAACACGCTAACATTTCGTAGCTACGGAGTACTAGATGTCTAATCGGCATGTCTGAGACTTTGAGTTTATGTTTTGACGTTTATATCTTGGTTGAGTTTCTGGCCAGTGGCTGACTGGGATTAGTTGCTATCAATCAGTAATATTCGCTTGCTTCACAAACTTGAGGTTGAGGACAAACATAACAATTGTGCCAGGACAGGTTGGAATATGACACCTGCTTGAAGCGGAGTAGACGATGTAATTGTCCCCGCAGCCCCGTCATAGAACTGGGGTTCCACGCTCTCTCATCATTTCAAGGTAAATGTTTGTCATGGGGAGTCACGGGATGAATTGTATCATGTACTGTTGCAACGGAAGGGATTGATATAAAGTTTGGCTGAAAAATACCGCTACCGCTCAATGTTGGAAAGTCTATTATGCTTGCCGAGTGATGTTATCCAAGGAACAACCCAGATAATCTCAATGGCGCAGCGCAGGGCAACATCACATCCATCATCTGCATCGCCTAGTCTACCTGGACCTGGTCTAGCAGTTGAACTACCCCCACTAAAGCTCCAATGGTACCTTAACTTAGTTGTAGGATTGCAGCGCGGAACCTCGAGAAACTTGCGCTCCAGGACTGCTAGACTCCCTGACCGACACCACCTTCCCTCCACTTTTCACTTTCCTCCTGTCTAGCCAACAAGAGTCTTGTGCGCAGTCCATATCTCGGACTTGGATTGTTTGGGACTGGCTCTGGACCGTTTTCCGTTCTTCACTTCGACGTCAACGGCTGCACATTCTTGAACTCTTCTTCCTCCTTCTCAGTCCTACAGTATCGTCAAAACATTGGTTTCGACTTTCACTGCCTCTACTAACTCGGTACACATATTTTCTTTTCTTAATTATTTCGACGCCTTCTTCCAGTCTCCTACGCTCTCTACCAGACGTGATTCGTCCGAGAGCACTGCTGAAGCGCATGCGAACTCTGTAGACTCGTTCTACATGATCAACGCGGACAAGCCCGGCGATCTCGGCATCTGCCTGCGACTACGACTGCGACTGTAAACGTCTCAGCATCTCTGGACTCTTACTTCACGACGGTTGAAGCGCAAGTCTACAAGTTTCTAAATCCAATTCTTCTCAACCATCCGGGTTCTACCAAAACCAGGTCACGCCACGCTCCCATCGATGGTGCCTGCAATTGACATTTGACTGGGATAATTGCGACAATACACCCGACGAGTACTTGTACATACCTCGAGACCTCCGACGCTGCAGCCATCGCTACTGGTTCAACGCGTGCAGCCCACCTTGACGATCATCTGCTCAAATAAATACTTATCTAATAATTCTTTCTCAACTTGGCCAATCCATTGTCGCAAAACCGCTGCGACTTTGTGCTTTTCCCGCCTCTGCGGCTGTCCCTCGCCCTAGTGAGCTAGACACTTCGTAACCAGCAACAACGAAGTCATGGGGTTTGCGCGGTGTGATGGGCCTGTATGGGGGATTGATGACTTCAGCGTCTGCTTCCGGCAAGAGTTTGTGCTCCCTCACTTTTACATCCTCCGCGCTTTTGATTTGGCTAACTGACCAACCTCTGTGCTACTTTAGCTACCTGCAGATTCTCTTCCCTCTGATCGCCCTTGTATGTTCCGTCGCATTTTTTGCTTGGTCCACCATCTCCCGCCTTTTGAGCTCCTGGTCCAAATCCAAAGCCAGGTATCAACAGCTTTCCGCCGAGGACCGCCGCCATAGCCATACCGATCTACCACCGGAGCAGATCGACGATTCTGATGACGATGACGCCCTCGAGATCAATGGAGGTCGCTTGGCCCTTGTCAAGACTACCACCCGTGGCTCTATAGTCCAATCCGACACCCCAACTGGACAACTGGTGTCGCAAATCATTGAAGAACTTGCTGTCGCTGGTCTCATTGCTGTCAATGTCATTCAGCTCTCTACAGGTAGCAAGGGACGTCATAGCCATGCTGCTGCGATCACCGGTCTTGTTGTTTGGGTTTACGTGTTTGTCCTTTCGACTCTGCGACTCGTTCTTGGTGTTATGCAATGGCGAGGCCCGCATCTCTGGAACCACACTGCTTTCCTTTACGGCTTCAACTGGGTTATCTCGATCTTCCTCTTCCGTTCCGCTTTCCTTCAAGAGGGCATCAGTCGCATCGACCAGATCACAACATTTGTGGAGTTTGGACTTATCACCCTCCTCTTTGGAATGGCAATGACCACTAGGAAGGGCAACAAGACAGTTCGCCTGGAATGGGAGGATGGCATTGAACCTTCGCGCGAGCCGCTGGCCAGTCTTTTCTCTCTCGCCGTGTTTGGCTGGGTTGATGCGATCGTCTGGGAGGGTTGGAAGGCCCCAATGGAGATGGAGAATGTCTGGAACTTGCTGCCCAAGGACAAGGCCGCTGCTGTCATTGCCGACTACCGTCAAATGAAGCGAACCGGATCCCTTGCCATGCATCTGCTCAAGTACTTCAGGAGGGATCTGCTCATTCAATGCGCTCTCGCCGTCCTCGCTGGTCTATTCACGTTTGCGCCTACCCTTCTCCTCAAGGTGATTCTTGAGTTTGTCGAAAACTATGGTACCAGGCCGGATGAAAACAGACCGATCAATGTCCTCTGGCTTTATGTCATTGGCCTTCCTGTAGTCGACCTTATACGTTCATATGCCGATAATCAAGCTCTCTGGATCGGTCGAAAGATCTGTATCCGAGTCCGAGCCCTTATTATTGGTGATATTTATGCCAAGGCTCTTCGTCGCAAGGCCGCTGCAGGCAAGGACAAAGTGTTGCTTGAAGACAAGGCCAAGCCCGCAAAGGATGGCGAGGTACAGGATGGATTAATTGACAAGATCAAGCGAGCCCTGAGCATGAAGAAGGATGATAAGAAGACTTCACCTAACGACGCCGAATCTGCCAGTGAACCCATCAAGGACGACAAGAATGACGATTCTGGTGATGAGCAAGCCAATCTGGGAACCATTATCAACCTCATGTCCATCGACAGTTTCAAGATTTCCGAGGTCACCGCCTATCTGCACTTTCTGTGTGCCTCTGCACCCACGCAACTAATTGTAGCCGTCATTCTGCTCTGGCAGGTCATGGGGTATAGTGCTATCCCTGGAATTATCGTTATGATTCTTCTCTTGCCGGTCAACTACGGTCTTGCTCGCGGTTTCACCATCACTTCTAAGAGAATTCTTGCAGCAACCGACAAGCGTACTAATGTTACCAACGAGGTCTTGCAAAACATTCGCATCATCAAGTACTTTGCTTGGGAGCAACGCTTTGGCCGCATTATTGATGAGAAGCGCCAAGCTGAGCTCAAGGCTCTGCGCTCGCGATTCATGGTCTGGGCATTGGCGGTGGCTATCTGGAACTCTGTCCCCGTTCTTATTACGTTCTTTTCGTTCCTTGTCTACACGTACATTGAGCAGAAGCCTCTGAAGCCATCCATTGCTTTCACAGCCATCTCGCTCTTCATGCTCCTTCGTGTTCCACTGGACCAGTTTGGTGACATGTTCGCGCACGTCCAGGAAACCAAGGTTTCCATTGACCGTGTTGAGGAGTTCCTCATGGAAGAAGAGACCGACAAGTATGTCCAGCTTGGCTTGGATAATGTGGACGGTGACGGTGTCAGGCGAATCGGCTTCCAGAAAGCTACTCTTACTTGGGGCAGCAAGGACATCGTTGCCGATGATAGTTCTCGTGCTTTCCGACTGATGGACCTGGACATCGACTTCAAGATCGGCAAATTGAACATTATCGCAGGACCTACAGGTTCTGGAAAGACATCCATGTTGATGGGTCTTCTCGGTGAGATGACTCTGCTTGAAGGAGGCGTCTATTGTCCTGGTGGTCGTAGCCGAGAAGATGTGCATCCCGATCCTGAGACAGGTCTTGCTAACACGATTGCATACGTCGCACAATCCGCGTGGTTGGTCAATGCGGACATTCGCCAGAACATTCTCTTCTCCTCACCATTTGACGAACAACGATACCGCAATGTCATCGTGGCTTGTGCCCTCGAGCGCGATCTTCAGATCCTGGACAATGGCGACGAAACTCTCGTCGGTGAAAAGGGTATTACACTCTCCGGTGGTCAGAAGCAACGTATTTCTCTTGCCCGTGCGCTGTATTCCAACTCGGCTCATCTACTGCTTGATGACTGTTTGAGTGCTGTTGATTCGCATACCGCTCAATGGATTTTCAGCAACTGCATTCGCGGACCTCTCATGAGAAACCGCACTTGTGTTCTTGTCACACACAACACGACACTTTGCGTTCCTTCTTCGGACTATGTGGTATTGCTGGAAAATGGTCGAGTTGAAATTCAAGGACCTTCAGCAGAGGTGATTGCTTCTGGAAAGCTTGGCGAAGAGATTCAAAAGTCTCATCCCGGCTCTACCAACCCTTCTCGAATCCCCTCTCGTGTTCCTTCAAGCGTTGGCGATGATGAAACCACTGTTAACGGCCAAGGTGATGCCCTCGATGGTGTGGATAGCTCCAAGAAAGATAACCAGGCTAAACCGAAGAAGGATGCTATGGAAGAGACCAAGGCCACTGGATCAGTCAAGTGGCCAGTTCTCAAGATCTATCTTCGGTCCATGGGACCTTGGTGGTTCTGGGTTATTGCACTCTTTGTTTTTGTTGCCCAGCAGGTTTCCGGCTTGGCCACCAACCTCTGGGTCCGAGAGTGGGCAAACCAATACGTTGAACAAGGAGGTCCTATCGGCATGGAGGTCAAGTCGAACGCTTACTCTACCACACAATTCTCAACAGTCAGCTTTGCCAATGCTGTTCGATTGGGCTCTGCGGATGACCAGAACCCAGAGCCTCTCAACGGAGCCATCTTCATGCAAAGTGGACAGCATGGTGTCAATGCTATGTATTATCTAACCGTCCTCGCTGCCATCGGAATTGCAGGTGCCCTTGCAGCTCTGTTTAGAGATCTGTGGGTTTTCTTGGGCTCGTTAACGGCTTCGAAGCAAATTCACGATCGACTTATAGCATCTGTGACACGAGCCAAGTTCAAGTTCTTCGATGTTACGCCGCTCGGTCAGTTGATGAACCGTTTCAGCAAGGATTTGGAGGCTGTTGACCAGGAGATTGCGCCCGTTGCGATTGGTGTGATCAGCTGTGGCATTTCTCTTTTGATGACGGTTGGCCTTATTACATACATTACTCCCAAGTTCCTCTATGCCGCCGCTGGTATCTCTGTTCTGTTCTACCTCGTCGCTGCCTTTTACCTGCGAGCCTCGCGCGACCTGAAGCGTCTTGAAGCAGTCCAGCGTAGTCCCTTGTTCCAGCAATTCGGCGAAACCTTGAGCGGCATGACGACCATTCGAGCTTACGGTGACGAGCGACGATTCATCCGGGATAATTTGGAGAAGATCAATACTCAGAGTCGACCCTTCATCTACCTGTGGGCCTGCAATAGATGGTTGGCGTTCAGGGCTGATCTTGTGGGAGACCTCGTGGCTTTCTTCGCTGGCATGTTCCTCATTCTCAACCTCGGCAAGACTGATGCGGGTGCGGCGGGTATTTCCCTGAGTTACGCGTTGAGCTTCACCGAGAGTGTGTTGTGGCTTGTACGACTTTACGCAATCAACGAACAGAACATGAACTCGATGGAACGTATCAAGGAGTATCTGGATGTTGAGCAGGAAGCGGATGCCGTCATTGAGGACAGCCGACCACCAGCGAACTGGCCTCAGAAGGGATCCGTTGAGTTTGTGAACTACACAACAAGCTATCGCAAGGAACTTAACCCCGTCTTGGAGAACATCACGCTCAAGATTGAGTCGCAAGAGAAGGTTGGTATTGTGGGAAGAACAGGTGCAGGCAAGAGTTCGCTGGCTCTAGCAATTTTCCGAGCACTTGAGGCGGATAAGGGCAAGATCCTCATTGATGGGTTGGAGATTGGCACTATCGGTCTTCAGGATCTGCGAGAGAACATCACCATCGTGCCTCAAGATCCCACACTATTCCACGGCACAATTCGAAGCAATCTGGATCCATTTGATCAATACACAGATGAGCAGATCTTTGGGGCGCTTCGAAGGGTGCAACTCATCGGTCCTGATGAGCCTTCAACAACGCCACCTACACCCACGCAAACCCCCAGTTCACCCAACTCGCCGACTGCAATGACCAACAAGAACATCTTCCTGAACCTCCAGTCGACTGTAGCAGCTTCGGGCACAAATCTGTCTCAAGGACAGCGTCAACTCTTGTGTCTAGCCCGAGCAATGCTCAAGGCACCCACGGTGTTGGTCATGGACGAGGCCACCGCGTCCATCGACTACGCCACCGACTCAAAGATTCAGGAGACTATTCGAGAACTCACTGGTACCGTTATCACAATTGCCCATCGATTGGCGACCATTGTGGACTACGACAAGGTGCTGGTCCTTGATAAGGGCCAGGTGGTGGAGTATGCCCATCCGTGGGAGCTCATCAACAAGAAAGAGGGCACGTTCCGCAGCATGTGTGACATGTCGGGCGAACTGGATGTTCTCCTCAAGGCAGCCAAGAAGAAGTGGGATTCTGGACGTCTAGTAGATGACTCATAGGAGAAGGAAAAGTCAGGACGTGTAGAAGAGGACTGAATGGTATAAAGGATGGCCTTTGTATGAAGTGCGTGTGCTGGGAGTTGTTTCCTGGAGTCAACATTTATATATATTGACGGTGGCGACAGAGAGCCATCGACTTTGAATACAAAAGCATAGAAGGCAGTTTTAGGCCTAATTAATTAAGTTTTGAAGCCATCGTTGCCTGTCATGACTATTGGATGCCGCTGTGGGGCTGGGATGTAGGTGAGATCTTCTCCGCAATTCGACCTGAATTTGCATGAACTGTCAACAGAGTAAGTTAATTAGGCAGTACTCCGCAGTATCGTATAATTACGTGTACACTACGGAGTACCGTACTACAGATATCGTCTTGGTTCAATGCATGGACAAGCTGTGACGCTCAGGCGATACATCCTCTCTTAAAGGGCAAGGGGTACGGTACGCGGTACGTATCTCGCTTCGTCACCCACGAGACGACGCGATTCGTTGCGTTGGCCTTGACGACTAGACAATATCTTTTGAACTATTTCTAACAGAAAAAAAAAAATCCATTTTCTTGTTGTTACGAAGCCTCCCCCTCAATTTCCCCCTCAGAAATCAAAAACCATCACGCCAATACAAGGGCCACATCGTAAGAAGCGCTGAGCTGTAGCGCTGTGGCGAGGTTTGGTTGGGCACGTGCCTCTCACTCACTCATTCTGGGTACTCTCACTACAACTCCCGACTTCTACTCTGATATATCCTCCCCTCGACACCCGTCAAAGGGCGTGGAAAGCCCTCTACTCTCACACTGTGAATATCAAACTTCAGCATGAGTGCTCAGTCTCGCGCTGCACTGACGCCTCCGCACTTGGACTCGGAGAGTGTAGCGTCAGAACAAACTTCTACTTCACATATGCCGATGCATCACTACCCAGAGGACCAGCATCAGCAACAACGCCAAAATACGGCTCCTTATAGAGACCGCGTAGATGACGATGATCCGCCTCCAAGCTACACCGTGGTCGATAACGAAGGGCCTCATCCAAATCCCTTCGATCTTCTCCCTGTGAGCACATCATCTCTCGGCATCCATCCCTTCAAGGGAACATCAAACGACAACACCGTCTACTATCTTGACAAGCGTCTTGATACAGACCCTGAGTTTCTGGAGCAGCACATCAACGACCTCGCCAAGGAACCGCCCCGGCCATATGTTCGCATCCGGGGCCTTGACCGCAAATCTGGTCAGAGCAAGAATGGAATTGACTTTGACATCCACATTGAACTCACACCGCTACTGTACCAAGAGATGGCCACTCGACGCTCCTGGAGACGCATCCGCGCTGTAAACAACTTTGACAAAGTCCGTCGCGGAACGTCCAACAAGACGCGTGCACCGGGATTTGGTGGCAGCGGACCACCTGAGGAGGGCACGCCGGGCGTAGCGCAGTGGTGCTATCGGTATTGTGCGAGCAAAGCCGGTCTAAAAGCATTTGTGCTAGAGCGGCGCATTACAGGCTGGGATTTTGCCCTCGTCGGGTCTAGACTGGAGACTCTTGTACGGGAGACGGGGTATCGTGGGAAGATCGACATCACGTTCCCCACGACGAATGCACGCGTGGACATATACAACGCCTGCATAACAAACCGATGGCGTCTCACGCGGTGGATTGTCCTAATGTTTTACTTCACCCTCTTATGGCTGTTTACGTGGCCGTGGATATCACTCCGGATGCGATGGTATGAGACGGTTTACGTGGAGTGGTCGATGAGTCGACCCGACAGACAGGGCACGCTGCGGTACGCATGCATGAGCGAAGACCAATGGTACCGACTCTGGCGCAGACCGATCCAGCAAGCCATCAAGACAAGACGACGGGGACGACTAAGCCAAGACGATATCAACGATGCGTATGTTGCGCCTGGGGCGGAGGCTTATGCGAGGGGCATGAGAGCTGGCTTGGAGGTTCTGCAGAGGACGTTTGGATGGGGAGGAGATGGAGAGGGCAGTGGGAGATATTAGTAGACCATGTGATAAGTCATTACTGAGTACGGTGTTTGGTCGGGCTGTTTTGGGGGTTACATGCATGGAAGCGCTGGCGTATTAAACAGAATGCTTTGCTGTTTGTTATGTATCATGATTTACGATATTATTCCCTACTCAGAAAGCCTATCTTTCAACTATAGTTTGGTTTATAAATAGATACTCATATTCAACGAAGAGTGTGGTTTGAGCTTGGTCAAAAAGCTGCAGTATTCTTCCCATAAGCACTTGAACAAATAACACCTCGCTTGTGACTGATAGCTGCATGTTCTCTAATGTTACTTCTATTCACTGAAATTTCCGAAACAGCAAATGAATGTTAGGTATATCCTCGACTAACCATAGAAATTGGGCAATGAGCATCAACTATAGGGTAGGACATCTCTTATCTTATCTCGCCACCCCCCACTAATGGCTCGCTCACTCATCAACTACACATCCCTTACCAATCCCATTCATCAACCTCATGCCGACTGAAAGTGCAAGGAGGCCTTAGTTACTATTTGTTTTATTATCTAGTTGTAACTTAAGTCAAAAGTCATCGAAACAGAATTGCCACCATGGCAGAAGCAGGCATAAGTTCAAGCTCAAGAAGAATACTGGCTGTGGCACTTGAAAATGACACGGCGGTATTGTCCAAATTGGTAAAAGGTCAGTATAACCATATCCTCTTCCTATTGAGTTGAGTTTCATACTACAATGGAGTTTTCAGGAGACGAATCAGGGCTCGCACTTCATACTCGGACACATAGACATCAACTAACACACCATAGACCTCACAGGATCAGCCCCAGACTCATCAGACCCCTCCCTTAGCATCGCGGGCACAACTCATTCCCTTGCCCTAAAGACACCGTACTACTCCACTACCGTTCCCGTCTGGCTTGACCTCATCGCCTCACCCTCGGAATGGTCTGATTCATTTCTCTCTCCCGAAGCAGTTGAAGTGCTTGCTGTACTGGGAGGCATAGTAGTTGTCTTTACAGCAGGACCTATCTCCGAGTCTCAAGACCATCCAGTGAAGGAACTGATTGAGCAAGTTGGTAATGTTCTCAAGAAAGGACTCGGAGGATGGGAGTGGGATGGAGTTGGTTTGGCGATCGGTATAGGAGGTGATGGAAATGAAGAGGACTGGGATGAGATCTGTGCAGAGGCTGGATTGGAGTTTGTCTCTGTCGGCGGAAAAGGGGATACTGGCCGTAACGAGTTTGGAGGTATGCTAAGCCTCTGACCATCATTCACGAGAAAAATCACTAACTTCAAAACTAGAAAAAACAGGAGTGGCACGTGTAAAGCAGGCTCTGGAAGCAAACGACTGGGCTCAGATCGAGGTACCGTTCTCTGATTCCGAGTTTGGTGATTTTGAAGCCAGTTCTGCCAAATTACAGGACGAAGGTGATAAAGAGTTGGATCCCCAAAAGATGGGTTTTGGATTCGACAAGTCTGACTTTGAGGGCCTGCGACATGCTATATGGGAAGCAAGCCAGGATGTCGACGAATCGCCAGAAACTAGCAAAGCGGAGACCAACAAGGAGGATATACCCGAGGGGACCGCTGCAGGTGGCCTGGGAGAACTGGATGACGATGAGATTGCCAAGATCGAGAAGATGATGAGAAAACTCCAGGCTGTGAGGGAAGCGGGTGAAGGGATGAGTGAAGAGCAGAGGAAGAGAATGGCGGCCAGAGCTGTTGAGGAGGTTATGAGAGACCTTTAAGCTTCCAAGTTGGGATGTGAGAAGACGAGGATCTTCCGTAGACGAAATGTTGCTGAAAGGAGTATGAAAGCACCATGAATCCGGGTGCTTGCTCTCCCGTGTTGTCGAGTGCTACAAACCCACCATTTCGATTGGTGGTGCTTTGGAAAAACTCTCTCCGAAGCCGATATGTAATAATTCCACAAGGGAAAACATATAGTTTTGATTCATCTGCTGTGTCTTCTGCGGCTGTTATCACTATGGGCATGGTACGGCTCGCTTACCGTGCCGTTACACCATGCAGTTACATGGTGCAACCCATCAATCGTGATCCAAGACCCTGCGTTACACGTAGCACACATCCAATCCTCGCCAGCATCGCGAGATCCTTAAGTGTGGTAGTAAGACCCCACGATGCCAGGACATATGCGGGGCTCATGGTATCTTGACATGCACCATGCTAGCGGTAACTCGAATAGAACTCAGGCACGCTTCGGCTGTCAAATGTTCGAAGCCTGCGTCTCAGCTGGTAGGAGTGACACTCGATCACCGAACGAGTCAATGCGTGCCGCATTGTTCCTACAGACGCATTTATCGTCTCAATTTAGACAATGCGCTACACATAGCGCATCAGGTAGCCCGATGCCTACTTAGGCTGTTGTGGGAAGCTCTTCAGATCGGCATGCATCATTGTATCGGATCACTGGACTCGAATAGCGGTAGCATACTCGATAGTCCCATAAGCACAGCTAGTTTTCGTCGGGAGGCGTCGTAGTTTAATGCAAGGGAGATTTTTTTTTAGGATTCTTCCATCAGTCGCGGCGTCGACCAACTTGTCATAGTCTGTTGCTGGTTCAGAAGCTATCCCTATCTCAAATCGACTGCTTGACTCGACTGGGCCGAACCTGACACGGAGTTGCGATGGGTCAAACGGACTCATGGAGACAGACGCGAGGCCGGAAAGAAACGACGCCGGGCATCTCAGGGTCCACCAGAAGTGTTAGTTAACTTGATTGAGAATGCAATTGATGCGTCTTGGATCCCCTGAGAGTCTGAGGTGAGTTTTGATAGACGTCAAAAGTCTCAGCCGCCCCATTTGTTGGTAGTGCTTAGCTTGATTGGCTGTCCCACAACCCTTGTTTGGCGCATGTTGCCAAACAGGGGAGCGACTCACGTTTCAGCGCGTTTGGTTAGAAACGTGCCTAGAGGCTAGGTATGCTCAGCCTGTGCTTCAGCTCGTCCACGTTCTACCGTTCCAGCTGAAGGCATGATCCCGTAAACCCACCTTAAGTTCAGCGAGAGCTACTGAGCTTGGCATGTTACCGGTGCATCTAAGAATTGTGTATTTCTGTTTTGCAAGAACGATTGGATAGTGCCGCCTTCTCTGGTTCGAGGAATGTCAGACCCAAGGGAGCATCTCCTGAATGGTGCATGCCAGCTCTGCAACAGCTGGTGAGAAACTAAAATCAAGTGGTTAACAGACGCGCTCGACGCGCTTTTACCCCACCATGAATGCATATGCACATGCACCTCCATCCAGTCCCTACCCAAGCCTTGCCGTCATTGATTTGATTGGAGCTCATGATCCGCTATGTAGGTTGGATGTCGGCGGCCTAAACACGGAATTTTGTTGACATGGTCTGAGAGCGTAAGTAATCATAGTGGTTGATGACAACAAGCCATACTGGTCAGAAGTATAGGTTGGGCCGAACTCGATCGACAGTAGGGTTTCTTGAGCTGTCCGTGCTTTTGAACCTCACAAGTCAGGAAGCAGACAGTGAATACTATCTTTCGTGACAAGAAAAATAAAGACAGAGCCAACTGCTTCGCTTGGTGTCAAATGCTGTCCGTAAAGCTTGCTTCAACAGGAACAAAGCACAACCGCTTATTTTATTGGACGTGGTAAACCGTAGCAAAGGGGCCACATCCCTACAAAAGAGAAACGCTTCCATCGCCTAGAGTTTATGCAAAACAGTAACTGGGTCAATCAGCTATGTGGCAGAACACCCCAGTTCGATATCCTCCCAATGCTTATGTGGTAATCCACGTGTATGCGCAGCAGGTAACGCACCATTGCTTTCGTACGATAAAACCAAGCTGGATTCCTTGAGCTCAATGGAAAAGGAAAAGGGAGCTGATGCCAGACGGGGCGATCGGTCTAGCTAGACTTGATCTGGTGAGGTAAAACTGCAACAGCTGGGTCTGGCGGAGACATGGCTGATGTTGATTCTGCGAGGTGCCCTGTCCCCAGATGCAAGCTCAGGGGTCTGGTCCAGTTGGGTCAGGGGTAGCGGACCCAACCGGTAAAGGCTAAGCCATGAAAGAAAATAAGTTGACAGTCGTCAGTAGATTTTTGAGCTATCATGTCGGGTCACTTTTGTCACCACTGACGCGCCTGACAAAGTCGGAGCCGGGAGAAGAATGCCTTCCATAGTACCGCATCATTATTATGCGCATGTCCGGGGAGAGACAAGTCCATCCATGCCCAGGGTCGAGACTTCCTGAACGACAGCCACAACCGTTGAGGCTTTGCCTAGTGACAAAGATCAGTAGTCAAATGTCGCCGTGACCAACATTTGGTAAGAGTAGTCTATAGTTCTCTGCTCCTCCCTTGATACGGGTAGTGTATTTTGAATCTCTCATTGAGCTAAGTCAGGACAGTCTGGTAGACGCTAATGTTGCTGAGCCACGACCAACTCTTGGCCCTAACGTCAAAAGTCTGACTAGAGACTGACTTCAGTTCGTTCTTTGTTTGAACTTCGTCGATCGCCACAGTTTGCAACATTTTACGGTGTTCGTGGAAGAGATGACAGAAAAGGGGTCGAGAAGCGAGAGGGTACGGATACCTAGCCATGAGCAACGGTCCACGAGATGACGATGGGGGCGGGAAAGACCTGCAGAAACAGGGTCTTGGTGCACACCTGCCTATGGGTGCGCAGGTCTTTCACGCCGACGAGACATGCCGTGGCGTGGTGGGACTGCTGTGGTACGATCCTTCGTTCGAATCCTTTGCTGCAAAGGCAATTGAAGAGTCGTTGACGTGCGAAGTGAAAGCAGCATGGGCGAATTTCTAACATGACAAAAAGTAAAATGCTTTATCAGAAGAACTGATTGCTGATACCACAGCTTGTGAGAAAATTCTCCAGACCAGCTGCATTCTGCATGGAGAGTGTGACCACGTCCTCCTTCTGGTCCATCCATCAGGTGTCGACAGGGCAGAGCCGCAGAGGCAGGGACATGGATTTAGTAGATCTGTCGAGCGCTTAGTGAAGTGAGTCAGGGACAATTATAAAACTGGAGAGATTGACTAGTGGAAGCAGGCATTGTTACTGAGCCTGTGGTCGAAGTCCCGGTTGGAGGATAGTTGTAGAAACAACAGCCTCGTCAGAATTATTGTGATGATAACCGACGCAGAGGAACCGATGCAGATCAAAGTCATGAGTCGTGTTTCTTGATCTCATCGAAACTTTTTGTGGATTTCTATCCGTAACGCTTGGTGAAACAAGTGAATGAACATGGGTGATCCTGCTTATGGAATCCACGATAAGTCAACCTTGATCCTCGGTATCATCTTGACCAGGCCTGAACTGATGGCTGCAGCAGATAATCCCAGCCTCTGTGACACCGGTCATATGCATGTGGCGTTCGAGGCCATCCATGGTGCAATAATGGTGATGAGTGTCAAGCTGTCACAAGCAAATCACTGTAGAGAAGTTGGTTGAACTAGGCCAGGACTTCAAGTGCCGAGTACAGCTGATGTCCTTGCGCACGGCTCACAAAAAAGATCCTCATTGTGAAGGTCTGGGGGACATCCTTTTTGCTTCTTCCATTGGGTGGGGACCTCTAAACTGATAAACGGACGGCTCGACATTTGCGTTGCCTGTTTCTTGGGCCGTTATGTTTGCGGGTCTATGTAAGTGATCAACAATCATCATCATGACTTTGTCGCGGAATCTTGTGCCCTTGTGAGGAACAGCCGCAGAGCGCGTCATGTCGTATTGGATACTGTAACATTGATAGACAAGTTAAAAGTATCGCGTTTAAATGGTCCTTTGATATGGGATAGGTTGATCAATATAGAGTGTTCGTGTGTGATGAAGTGAGTGACATATCTTGGCGTCGTCAAACCTACATGGGCAGACCAAGTAAAAGTCAGGGCAAGTCACTGGAGGATGTGGCGCCCTCGGCTGAAGCGATCTGGTGACGCTTTCCTTCCCGGATTAGACAACGGTTCCATTAGGCACGACCGGACCGTTTCTGGGTTTCCTGATTTGGCAGGAAGGACTAACGTCGTCGATGGTGGCCAATGAGGGCTAAAGTCGCCAAAGGCACAGCACCCTTTTTGCCGCTCCGTCTTGGGGGCCGTTTACCTGTTGTCCCCTGATTTGAACCGACGCTATTCATTGGCGCGTACCTTGCATTAGTGTGCATATGTGCATAGACCAAGACCCAATGAGAGCTGCATCCTGCACAATGCACATTTATGTAAGCTTTCACTCTGCACAAATCAACTCCATTCAACTTGTCTGAACCTCAGAAAAGGAAGTCAGCAAGGGCCTCTCCCCCCTGACGCAGGTACCGTGCCCTAGCGATACCACCCCACTGAAGATAGACAAACTCTCGTGGGCGCTACAACTCCACTTCCGTACCTTTCAACCACTCAAATCCATCTGCTCAATTCTCGCCGCGTCCTTGCGCCTTGGCCTTGGTCTCTCTTCTGTTGTATCCGTCGATTGTAGCTGTCAGCCACAACGGATTCTTTGTTGCATGACAAACATCCTGGTCTGATGTTTGGGACGAGAACGCCGATCATGTCTTCCCGACGTCAGTATCATGTACTGCACTGTCAGGTCTGTCAGACTGCTGACTTGACACAGACTCAGCCGTAGCGAAGTCAGATGTGACATCTTCCAAAAAAGCGGTACGATCAATTTCCCAGGAGTGAAGAGATCAGTGTATATGGCTTGATATCAACGTGTCTTCGAAGACCAACCGCGACGCACAAAGAATGCACAGGTGAAGATGGTAAATTCTTTTCCCCGACAGCGGCAGTCTCGCGGGGCCCCTGTATGCTGATCAAGGGTGCTGGGTGTTTAACCGCGAGCTCTCTCCGTACGTTTGCTCGCCGTTCCGTTAAGGTATCCACTTGTCACAGTTTGTCTGTCTGCCTGTTCCTATTATACTTGGATGTCATCCAGTCTAAAGACAACGCCTATCTGGCATATCTTGGATCTTTTTAGTGACGGTCCAAAGTCCGAACAAGTCTAGACCAAGTGACGCCGATACGAGTTGGAATCGATTTGGCCACGACCGCGCCTGGATGGATGGACAAATGGATATCTATGTTCGGTGTGTTGGGGAGCTGGGATGTTTGTGGTGGTGTCGGATGTGGACTCCAAGCACGGTCTGAGTGGGTGTGGAGGCCAATGGCTCTCGTCAGTCAGTCGTCGGTGGTCCGTTCATAAAAGTCTTCGTGCAGTATGGCCCGCTATGGCTTGCCAGTCGCCAGAAGGCCCCTCCCTCGTGCACATTGTGCGGGCTGGACGTGACACGGTTGGCTTCATAAGTTCTTACACAAGGAAGCAGAGGAGTGTGAAGTGCTGTGATGGATGGACAAGGTCGAGACAAATATTCCTCATTTGGACGAGATCGCTTATCTGTGAGTTACGCTGCTGACCTGAGTTGTCGACCGAAGAGACAAGGCTGAAAAGGAGGTCAAGCTACTGAAGTTACTTGAGTAGCAATACGTCTCTCCTACTCCGTACTCATGGTTGATCTTGCAAGCGATAGCTCAGTTACTAACTTTGTGCACAGGCTGGCGTTGGACGTAACGTGCTTGAAGCCGTCGTGCTTGAAGGAAACTCTCAAGTCGAGAGGAGTCGGACTGTGGGATGGGACAAGGGGTTAGCGATTCGGAAGCGCTGAATGGCTCGAGTCGGATCCCTCTGCTGGGCTCGGTCGACTTCAGGGCTGCAATGCATCAACCCCTGGTCCGGTTCTCACCAGCTACGACGGCGCTGTGGTCTGTAACGGTTCTCTGCCCCTTGGCGCGTTAAGCTGTCCGCCCTCCGCCATCCACCACCCACCGAGGCGCATCGTGTCCAGTCAGGAGACGGAGGTACCTGGGGCTAAGTAACTCTGTCAAGCCACCCGACTATCAAGTACCCGCAGTCTGTCCACGCTAGGGTACTAGGGTACATCGGGTTGAGGTTCCATCCTTTTTTCCTTTTCCCAGTTTCTGAGGCCTTTGGTACCGTGTCGTGTCCCCACACTGCTAGTGGTGGTACCTTGGCTTGGGTAGAGTACCTTTTCTCCGATCGAGGTGCCCGTGGTGGAGGGGACGGCAGCAAGTGCAGGTGTACCGTGTAGGTGCAGGGCTAGGCTTTGTGGGCGACGCTCTTCTCCTTTGAAGGCTTAACCCCCCAATGCCCATCCCATCGCCCCCCCGTTTCTCTTTTCCATCTCGCATCGCCAGTCCACTCCTTGTGACCGCTTCTTCCGCTTCTTCCCTCTCGTCCTTTTTGTTCATTCTTTTCTTTCTTTAAGTCACTCTCTTGAACTATTCAATCTTCAAGCCAACTTCGGTTCCCGTCACTCTTTCCGGGTCCGTTTCTTTCTTTAGGCTCAACTACAAGCTCAAACAGCTCTTACACCTCCACGCCCACAACGTTTTAAAAACGTCGAAACCGTTCGAGACCACTGCCCAATCCTCCAAGACGATACTTTATTCTTAACTCCTTTTTCTGCTTTA